>OX422222.1:91819208-92036708 GCA_949130495.1 Sambucus nigra | reverse complement strand
ATCGTTCGTTCGCACCGTAAGGCCGATTCATGCATGGGACGAACATTTAGAAAGGTTATGGAAGGACTTTCTACGTTTTAAAGAGCTTCTCTCAATTCAAAGATTTGACCCTGGTCAAATGGGTCCCAGAAGCTCTCGATAACCCATCGAAGTAAAATGGGTCGTTTCTTCATACCGTAAGGCTGATTCGCACACAGGGCGGACTATTAGAAAGGAGATTCTGAGACCTTTAAGCATCTAATTGAATTAGCTTAAGTTGGAGAGGTATTGGGAGTCAAACAAAGCCTGAGAGACCCTAGTACCCTCTAGAACAGTTTTCGAGCGAAAGCAGTCCATTCGTCCGAACCATAAGGCTTATTAGTGCACGAGGAGGACCGATAGAAAGGGGATTCAGAGCCCTTCGAAGATCCCAAGAACTATCACTTAGGTGAGAAGGTTGACTACTAGTCAAACGGGGCCCAAGATCACCCAGTGACCTCTAGATCAATACTTGGAGTATGACCTGGGTTTTTTAATGAAAGAGGAAGTGCTAGAGACATAAGGAGATGCCTAGGAAGGTACTAGAATGTGGTGTATACAATGCTATTGGAGGTTGAAAATGAAAAATAGTTACCCAAACGCCCTGCATGTGGCACAAACACCTCCTAAAGGACCAACGTAACACCTAGCAACTAAGCACGTAGTCATGGGATGTCGGATTTGAGAACATGACCAAAAATTTCAAATAATTAGACTTAGGCTTGAAAACATGATATTAAAGGGTGAATATACAAAACATCCCCTAATCGCCCTTGTAAGAGGCATGGACACCTCCCACAGGGCCAACGTAACACGTGGAAATTGATAGCATAGTCACGGGATGCCCAGTTTGTGAACATGGCTAAAAATTGTAAATAGTTAGATATGGGCTTGAAAACATGATGTTGAAGGGTTAAAATGTAAAACAACCCCCAACCGCCCCACAAAAGGCACGAACACCTCCTAAGGGATAAAGTAACACGTAGCAACTGACCGCCTAGTCATGGGATGCCCGATTTGATAACATGATAAAAAATTGCAAGTAGTTACACCTAGGCTTGAAAAATTCCATTCAAAGGTGAAAATGAGAAACAACCCCCAAACACCCTGTAAATGGCATGGACACCTCCTAAGGGACCAACATAACATGTAGCAACTGACCGCGTAGTCACGGAACGCCGTGTTTGAGAGCATGTCCAAAAATTGTAAATAGTTAGATTTCGGAATGAAAATATGTCATTAAAGGGAGAAATCCAAAACATCCCCTAAACGCCCCGTAAGTGGCATGGAAACCACATAAGGGACCAAGTAACACGTAGTAACTAACCGCGTAGTCACGAGATGCCCGATTTAAAAAGATGACCAAAAATTTCAAAAAGTTAGACTTAGGCTTGAAAAAATGCCATTGAAGGGTGAAGATGCAAAACAACCCCCAACTTCTCCTGCAAGAGGCACAAACAACTCCAATGGGACCAACGTAACGTGTAGCAACTGACTGTGTAGTCATGGGATGCTTGGTTTTAGAACAGACCCTAAAATTACAAATAGTAAGACTTAGGCTTGAAAATTCAAAACAACCCCCAAACACTCCCGCAAGAGGCAAATACACCTCTTACAGGACTAGCGTAACACATAGAAACCGAACGCATAGTCACGGGACATCCAATTTGAAAAAATGAAAAAAATTCAAATAGTTAGACTTAGGCTTAAAAATATTTCGTTGAAGGGTGAAAATGAAAAACATCCCCCAACCGCCCCCACAGGAGGCAAGGACGCCTCCTACGGGATCAACGTAACATGAATCAACACACTATATATTTACAGGATGCCTGGTTTGAGAACATGATAAAAATTGCTAATAGTTAGACTTAGGCCTAAAAAATGTTGTTGAAGGGTGGAAATGAAAAACATCCCCCAACCGCCCCTCAAGAGTCACGGACACCTCCCATGAGAAACATAAAAAATAGCAACTGACCAAGTAGTCACGGGACATCTGGTTTGAGAACATCAACAAAAATCTCAAATAGTTAGACTTAGGCTTGAAAACATGCCATTGAAGGATGAAATGCAAAACAACCACCAAATGCTACCGTAAGAGGCATGAACATCTCATAAGGAACCAATGTAACATGTAGCCCATAGTCACGGTTGACCAATTTGATAAAATCATCAAAAAATTGCAAATATTTAGACATAGGCTTATAAACATGTCGTGGAAGGCTGAAAATGCAAAATAAGCCCCAAATGTCCCTGCAAGAGGCAATGATGGCTCCCACGGGACCATCGTAACACGTATCAACTCATCGCGTATTCATGGGACGATCGATTTGAGAACATGGAAAAAAATTGCAAATAGTTAGAATAAGGCTTGAAAATATGTCGTTGAAGGGCGATGATGAAAAAACGGCCCCAATCACCCCACAAGAGTCACGGACACCTCACATGGGAAATGTAACACATAGCAACTGATCGCGTAGTCACGGGACACCCGATTTTAGAACATGTTCAAAAAACAAATAGTTAGAGTTGTTCTTTAAAACATTCCATTGAAAGGTGAAATGAAAAATAGCCACCAAATGCCATGGCAAGAGGCACTTACAACTCGTAAGGAACCAAGGAAACACGGAGCAACTGATCGCATAGTTGCGGGTCGCACGATTGGAGAACATGACGAAAAATATAAAATAGTTTGACTTGGGTATGAAAGCATGTTGTTGAAGGTTGAAAATACAAAATAACCGCCAACTGCCCCTGCAAGAGACACGGATGCCTCCTATGGGCACAACATAACACATATCAACTAATCGCATAGTCACGGGACACCCGATTAGAGAACATAACCTAAAATTGCAAATAGTAAGACTTAGTCTTGAAAAAATGTCATTAAATGATGAAAATGCAAAACAACCTTTAACCACCCCGCAAGAGGCACCGACACCTTCCATGAGAAATTAACACATAGCAACTGACCGTGTAGTCATGGGACGCCCGGTTTGAGAACATGATCAAAAATTACAAATAGTTAGCTTAGACTTGAAAACATGTCGTTGATGGGTGAAATGAAAAATAGTCGCAAAAGTCCCCCGTAAAAGGGATAAACACCCCTTAAAGGACCAACGTAACATGTAGCAATTAGCTGCGTAGTCACGAGATGCCCGACTTGAGAGCATGATAAAAAATTACAAATCGTAAGACTTAGGCGTAAAAACATGACGTTGAAGGGTGAAAATGCAAAATAACCCCAAACTACCCCCGAAGAGGTATGAACGCCTCCTACAGGACGAAGGTAACACATAGAAACTCATCGAGTAGTCACGTTACACCCGATTTGAGAACATGATAAAAAATTGCTAATAGTTAGACTTAGACTTGAAAACACGTTGAAGGGTGAAAATAGAAAACAAAACCCAAACGCCCCCGCAAGAGGCACAAACACCTCCAATGGGACGTCGTACTTAAGAACATGATCAAAGACAAAAAATAGTTAGACTTAGGCTTAAAAATATATCGTTGAAGGATAAAATAGAAAAAAATCCCAAACGCCCTTGCAAGAAGCATTGGAACCTCCCACAGGACTAACGTAACATATGGCACAAGATGCCCAATTTGGTAATATGACCAAAAATTACAAATAATTAGACTTCGGCTTGAAAACTTGTCGTTGAAGGGTTAAAATGCAGAAGAACTCCTAACATCCCCCGATGGAGGCACGGATGCCTCCCATGGGACCAACGTAACACGTAATAATAGACCGCATAGTCATGGGACACCCTAATTCAAAATAAGACTAAAAATTGCGAATAGTTAGGTTTGGGTTTGAATACATGTACCTGAAGGATGAAACTAACTACAAAACTTCCCCCAAACTCCACCGTAAGGGGCATGGAAACATCGTACGGGATCAACGTCACATATAGTCACGGGATGCCCAGTTTGAGGACATGACTAAAAATTACAAATAGTTAAGCCATTAAAGGGTGAAAATGAAAAATAGGCCCTAACCACCCCGTAAGAAGCACGAACACCGCCCATGGGAAATGTAACATGTAGTAACTGACCGCGTAGTCACGGGATGCCCGGTTCGAGAACATGACCAAAAATTAAAAATAGTTAGACTTAGGATTGAAAACGTGATATTGATGAGTGAAAAAAGAAAAATAGTTCCCAAATTCCCCCGCAAGAGGCACGGACAACTCCCATGGGACCAACATAACACGCAACAACTAATTGAGTAGTCACGGGACACTCAATTTGTGAACATGATCCAAAATCATAAATAGTTAGACTTAGGCTTATAACCATGCGATTGCAGGATGAAAATGCAAAACATACCCCCAAATTCCCCCGCAAGAGGCATGAACACACCCACAGGACAACTGTAACACGTAGCCACTAACTGCATAGTCACAGGATACCGGATTTGAGAACATGACCAAAATTTTCAAGTAGTTAGACTTAGGCTTAAAAACATGACGTTGAAGCATGAAAATGCAAAACAAATCGAACCTCCCTCGCAAGGGGCACGGACACCTCCCATATGACCAATGTAATATGTAGCAACTAATCGCATAGTCATGGGGCGCCCAGTTTGCAAACATGACTAAAAATTATGAATAGTTAGATATGGGATTGAAAACATGCCGTCAAAGGGTGAAAATGGATAACAACTCTCAATCTCCCCGAAAAAGGCACGAACACCTCCTATGGGACCAAGTAACACGTAGCAACTGACCGTTTAGTCACGGGATGCCAAGTTTGATAACGTGATAAAAAATTTCAAATAGTTATACCTAGGCTTGAAATATGCCATTGAAGGGTGAAAATGTAAAACAACCCCCAAACACCCTATAAGTCGCACGTACACCTCCTAAGAGACCACCATAACAAATAGCAACTGACTGCGTAGTCACGAAATGCCTAGTTTGAGAACATGACCAAAAATTACAAATAGTTACATTTGGGAATGAAAACATGCCATTGAAGGGTTAATATCCACAACATCCCCTAAACGCCCCGCAAGTGGCACGAAAACCTCCTAAGGGACCAAGTAACATGTAGAAACGAACCACATAGTCACGAGTTGCCCGATTTAAGAAGATGACCAAAAAATTGAAAAAGTTAGACTTAGGCTTGAAAAAATTTAAATTGATGGGTGAAAATGCAAAACATCCCCAACTTCTCCCGCAAGAGGCACGAACACCTCCCATGGGACCAACGTAACACGTAGAGACTAAATGTGTAGTCACGAGATGCTCAATTTCAGAACAAAACTAAAATTTTCAAATAGTAAGACTTAGACTTGAAAATAAGCCGTTGAAGGGTGAAAATTGAAAACAACCTCCAAGCACCCTGCAAGAGGCACGAACACCTCCCACATGACTAGCGTAACATGTAGCAACTAATCTTGTAGTCACGAGACACACGGTTTGAAAACATGGAAAAAAATTACAAATAGTTAAACTTAGGCTTGAAGGCATATCGTTGAAGAGTGAAAATGCCGAACAACCCCAGCAAGAGGTAAGGACGCCTCCCACAGGATCACCGTTACACATGTTGTTGAAGGGTGAAAACATGATAAAAAATTTCTAATAGTTAGACTTCGGCTTGAAAACATGTTGTTGAAAAGCAAAAATCCAAAACAACCCCTAATCGCCGCACAAGAGTCATGGACACCTCCCATGAGAAACATAACACCGAGCAATTGACCGAGTAGTCACGGGACGCCCGATTGTAGAACATGACCAAAAATTTTAAATAGTTAGACATAGGCTTGAAAACATGCCATTAAAGGATGAAATGCAAAACATCCACCAAACGCCACCTCAAGAGGCATGAATATCTCGTAAGGGACCAATGTAATGTGTAGCAACTGACCGCGTCGTTAGAGGTCACCCGATTTGGGAACATGATAAAAAAATTGCAAATAGTTTGACTTAGGCTTGAAAACATGTTGTTGAAGGTTGAAAGTGCAAAACAATCCCCAACCATCCCCTGCAAGAGGCACGGATGCCTCCAATGGGACCAACATAATACATATCAATTACCAGCATAGTCACGGGATGCCCGGTTAGAGAACATAACCTAAATTTTCTAATAGTTAAACTTAGTCTTGAAAAAATGTCGTTAAATAATGAAAATGTAAAACAACCTCCAACCACCCTGTAAAAGGCATCGACACCTCCCATGGGAAACTAACATGTAGAAACTAACGGCGTAGTCATAGGATGTCCGGTTTGAGAACCTGATTGAAAATTATAAATCGTTAGACTTAGGCTTGAAAACATGTCATTGATGGGCGAAATGCAAAACAACCCCAAAAGACCCCTATAGAAGGGACGAACACCTCTTAAGGGACCAACGTAACACGTAGAAATTAACTGCGTAGTCACGAGATGCCCGATCTGAGAACATGATAAAGAATTGAAAATATTTAGACTTAGGCTTGAACATGTATCATTGAAGGGTGAATATGCAAAACAACTCGCAACTACCCGGCAAGAGGCACATACACCTCCCACAGGAAGAATGTCAAACGTTGCAACTAATCGAGTAGTCACGGGATTCCTGATTTACAAACATGACCAAAAATTGCAAACAGTTAGATGTACTCTTGAAAACATGTTGTTGAAGGGAGAAAATTCACAACAATACCCAACCTCCCACGCTCCCATGGGACCAATGTAAGATGTATCAACAAACCTCGTAGTCACAAGAGGGCTAGTTTCAGAAATGACCAAAAATTTCAAACAGTTAGACTTAGCCTTAAAAATATGTCGTTAAAAGGTGAAAATACAAAGCAAGTCCCAATGCCCCCCGAAAGAGGCATTGATGCCTCCCATGGGACCAACATAAGATGTAGCAACTGTCTGCATTGTCATGAGATGACCGATCCCAAAACATGACTAACAATTGTAAATAGTTAGAGTTGGGCTTGAAAACATGTTGTTAAAGGGTGAAAATGCAAGGTAGCCTCCAATCGCCCCACAAGAGGCACAAACACATCCCACGAGAAACGTAACACGTAGAAATTGGCCACGTATACACGGGACACCCAGTTTGAGAACATGAAAAAAATTAAAAATAATTAGGCTTATGCTTGAAAACATGCCATTAAAGAGTGCAAAATGAAAAAATTGCCCCCAAATGACCATTGCAAGAGGCACAGACACTTCCTACGGAACCAACGTAACATGTAGTAAGTAATCGCGTAGTCATAGGATGCTTGGTTTGATAACATGATAAAAAATTGGAAATAGTTAAACTCAGGCTTTAAACCATGCCATTGCCTGTTGAAAATGCAAAACATCCCTCAAATGCCCCAGCAAGAGGTACGAACACCTCCCACAAGACAAATGTAACAAGTAGCAACTGACTGCATAGTCACGAGATGCGCAATTTTATAACATGATAAAAATTTATGAATAGTTAGACTTAGGAATGAAAACATGCCATTGAAGGGTCAAAAGGAAAAACAACCCCTAAATGCCCTGAGAAGAGGAACGAACACCTACCAGGGGATAAACGTAACGTATAGCAACTAATCGTGTAGTCACGGGACACTCAATTTGCGAACATGACAAAAACTATCATATAGTTAGACTTAGGCTTGAAAACAGGTCTTTGAATGGTGAAAATGCAAAACAACCCCCAACCTCCCTTGTAAGAGGTACAGACACCTCCCACGGGACCAGCATAACATGTATAACCTAACCGCATAGTCATAGGATGGTCACTTTGACAACATTACCAAAATTTGTAAATAGTTAAACTTAGGCTTGAAGACAAGCCATTGAAGGGTGAAAATGAAAAATAGCTTCCAACTGCCCCGCAAGAGGCACTGATACCTCCCATGAGAAACGTAACACATAGCAACTAACTGCGTAGTCACGAGATGCTCGGTTTGAGAACGTGATCAAAAATTAAAAATAGTTAGACTTAGGATTGAAAACATGTAGTTGATGGGTGAAATGAAAAACATCCCAAAATGCCCCCACCAGAGGCACGAACACCTCTTAAGGGACCAACGTAACACGTAACAACTAATTGCATAGTCAAAGGATGCCGAATTTGAGAACATGATAAAAAATTGCTAATAGTTACACGTAGGCTTAAAAACATGTCGTTGAGGGGTGAAATTTCAAAATAACCCCCAACTACCCCTCAAGAGGCACTAACACCTCCCATAGGACCAACGTAACATGTAGCAACTCATAGAGTAGACACGGGATGCTTGGTTTGAGAACATGACCAAAAATTGAAAATAGTTAGACTTAAGCTTGAAAACATGCCATGGAAGGGAGAAAATGCAAAATAACGCAAACCTCCACTTCATGAGGCACGGATGACTCCCACGGGACCAACGTAAAACGTATCAACTAACCATGTAGTCATAGGACTACTAGGTTGAGACAAGACCAAAAATTTCAAAAAGTTAGACTTAGGCTTGAAAACATGTCGTTAAAGGGTGAAAATACATAACAACACCCAATCACCCCCACAAGAGGCACATACACCTCCCATGGGACCAACATAGCACGTAGCAACTATCCATGTAGTCACGAGGTGCCCTATTATAGTACATGACTAAAAATTGTAAATAATTAGGCATTGGATTAAAAACTTGTTGTTAAAGGGTGAATATACAAAACAGCCTCAAACGCCCCTGCACGAGGCACGGACACCTCCCTCGGGACCAACGTAACACGTAGCAATTGATCGTGTAGTCACAAGAAGCCCAGTTTGAGAATATGACTAAAAATTGCAAATAGTTAGACATGGACTTGAAAACATGCCTTTGAGGGGTAAAAAAACACCTCCCACAGGAAATGTAACACATAGTCATTTGACACCCGGTCTGAGAGAATGATAAAAAATTAAAAATAATTAGGCTTATTCTTGAAAATAAGCCATCAAAGAGTGAAAATAGAAAATATCCCCAAATGCCCCCGCGAGAGTCACATACACCTCCGATAGGACAAACTTAACAGGTAGTAACTAATCGCGAAGTCATAGGATGCTTAGATTCATAACATGATAAAAAATTGTAAATACTTAAACTTAGTCTTAAAGTCATTCCATTGCAAGGGAAATGCAAAACATCCCACAGATGCCCCGACAAGTGGCACATATGCCTCCCACGGGACAAAGGTAACAAGTAGCAACTAACTACTTAGTCATGAGATGCACAGTTTGAAATCATGATCAAAATTTACAAATAGTCAAACGCGGGATTTAAAACATGCCATTGAAGGGGGAAATGCATAATAGCCCTTGAATGCCCCGGAAAGAGGAATTGACACATTCTAGGGGACCAACAGAAAATATAGCAACTGATCATGTAGTCACGAGGTGCTCAATTTGAGAACATGACCAAAACATTATCATATAGTTAGACTTAGGCTTGAAAAGATATTATTGAAGGGTGAATAAAAAACAACCAGCAAGCTCCCCTGCAAGAGGTACGAACATCTCACAGGGGACCAACGTAATATGAATAACCAAACTAGATAGTCACGGGATGCTCTTGATTTGAGAACATGACAAAAAATTATAAATAGTTAAACTTAGGCTTGAAAACATGCCATTAAAGGGTGAAAATGGAAAACAACCTCTAAACACCTCGTAAGAGGCACTGACACCTCCCATGAGAAACATAACACCTAACAACTGACTGCATAGTCATAGGACACCCGGTTTCAGAACATGGTCAAAAATTATAAATGGTTAGTATTTGTCTTGAAAACATATTGTTAATTGATGACATGTAAAACAACCCCAAAATGCCCCCACGAGAGGCACCGACACCTCTTATGGGACCTATGTATCAAATAATAACTAATTGCGTAGTCACGGGAAGCCCAATTCGAGAAAATGATCAAAAATTATAAATAGTTAGACTTAGGATTGAAAACATGTCGTTGAATGGTGAATTAAAAAAAACAATGACCTGCAAAAGGCACTGACACCTCCCACAGGAGAAACGAAACACGGAACAACTCATTGAGTAGTCACGGGACTGTCCAGTTTGAGAATATGACCAAAAATTGAAAATAGCTAGACTAGGCTTGAAAACATGTCGTTCAAGGGAAAAAAAATCCAAAATAACCCCAACCTCCCCCGTAAGATCCATAGGCACCTCCCACAGGACTAATACACGACGTGTTAACTAATCACGTAGTCGCAGGACGACTAATGTGAGACATGACCAAAAATTTCAAATAGTTAGACTTAGGCCTGAAAACATGTTGTTACAAGGTGAAAATATAAAACAACCCTGAATAGCCTTCGAAAGAGGCATGAACGCCTCTCATGGGACGAACGTAACACGTAGAAGCTATCTACGTAGTTGCGAGATTCCCGATTCTAAAACATGAGTAAAAATTAAAAATAGTTGGACTTGGGATTGAAAACATGTCGTTGATGGGTGAAAATACAAAATATCCCGCAAACTCCCCAAGAAGAGGCATAAACACATCCCACGGGACCAACATGACATGTAGCAACTGATCGTGTAGTCAAAGGACGCCCAATTTGAGAACATGACTAAAAATTGCAATTAGTTAGACTTGGGCTTGAAAATATTTTGTTGAAGGGTGAAAATTCAGGACAACCCCCAACTGCCCCATAAGAGGCACGAACACCTCCCATGGGAAACGTAACACGTAGAAACTAACCACGTAGTCACGGGACGCCCGATTTAAGAGCATGGATTTTTTTTTAAATAATTAGGCTTATCCTTGAAAACATGCCATTGAAAAGTGAAAATGAAAAATATCCCACAAACACCCCCGCGAGAGGCACATACAAGTGCCAGGGGACCATCATAATAGGCTGCAACGAATCACATAGTCACGGGACACTCAGTTTGAGAACATGATCCAAAATTATAAATAGTTAGACTTATGCTTGAAACCATGCCATTGCAGGGTGAAAATGCATAACATCCCTTAAATGACCCCTCTAGATGCATGTAAACCACCCATGGGACAAAAACAACATATAGCAACTGATTGCATAGTCAGGGGATACCCGTTTTGAGCACATGACCAAAATTTCAAAGTAGTTGAACTTAGGCTTGAAAACATGTCCTCGAAGCATGAAAATTCAAAACAACCCCCAACCGCCCCCGTAAGCGGCACGGATGCCTCCCACAGGACCAACGTAACACGTATCAACTAATTGCATAGTCACGGTATACTCGATTTGATAACATGACCAAAAATTACAAAGAGTTAGACCTAAGCTTAAGAACATATCATTGAAAGATCGGATGCAAAAGATCCCCCAAATGATCCCACAAAAGGCACGTCACCTCCCACGGGACAAACATAATACGTAGCAACTAATTGGGTAGTTGTGGGATGCTCGATTTGAGGACATGACCAAAATTTGTAAATAGTTCAACTTAGGTTTGAAAATATGCCGTTGAAGCGTGAAAATGTAAAACAAAGCCCAACTACCCTTACAAGAGACACAGACAAATCCCACAGGACCAACGTAACACATATCAACTAATCGCATAGTCATAGTATGCCTGGTTTGAGAACATGAACAAAAATTACAAAAAGTTAGACCTAAGCTTGAAAACATGCCATGAGATTCAAAACATCAACCCAAACGCCCCCGCAAGAGGCAGGGAAACCTCCCGCGGAAAATGTAACACGTAGCAATCGACCAGGTAGTCCCGGGATGCCTATTTTCATAACATGACCAAAAATTGCAAATAGTTAGATTGAGGCTTGAAAACATGCCATTAAAAGATGAGATGCTATGCAGCCTCCAAATGCCCCCGCGAGAGGCACGAACACCTCATAAGGGACCAACTTAACATGTAGGAACTAACTGCATAGTCATGGGACGCCCGATTTGAGAACATGACCAAAAATCATAAATAGTTAGACTCCGGCCTAAAAAAAGTCATTGAAGGGTAAAAATGCAAAACATCCCCCAATCGCCCCATAAGAGGCACGAACACCTCCTACGAGAAACGTAACACGTAGAAACTGACCGATTAGTCGCGGGACACCCATTTTAAGAATCTGACTTGAAATTACAAACAGTTAGACTTAGGCTTGAAAACTTATTGTTGAAAGCTGAAAATGCAAAACAACCCCCGACTGCCCTTGCAAGAGGCACAGACGCCTCCCACATGACCAACATAACATGTATTAATTAACTGCGCAATCACGAGTTGCCCAGTTTGAGAACATGATGAAAAACAAAAAATAAATAGACTTACGTTTAAAAAAATGTCATTGAACGGTGAAAATGGAAAACAACCCCCAACCGCCCTACAAGAAACACGAACACCTCCCACAAGAAACGTAACACGTAGCAAATGACTGTGTAGTTACTGGATGCCCGGTTTGAGAACGTGATAATAAATTACACATAGTTAGTCTTAACCTTGAAAATATGCCATTGAAGGGTGAAATGCAAAACAACCCCCAAATGCCCCCGCAAGAGGCGCTAACACCTCTTGAGGGACAAACGTAACATGTAGTAACTGACTGCATAATCACGGGATGCTCGATTTATGAACGAGAATAGAAATTACAAATAGTTGGACTTAGGCTTGAAAACATGCCATCGAAGGGTGAAAATCCAAAACAACCCCAACTGCCCGAGGAAGAGGCGCGAATGCCTCCCAATAGACTAATGTAACATGTAGCAACTGGCCGCACAGTCACGGGATGCTGGATTTGAGAAAATGATGAAAAATTGTAAATAGTTAGTCTCGTGCTTGAAAACATTCTAGTGAAGGGTGAAAATGTATGACAACCCCCAAACACCCACGTAAGAGGCACATACATCTCCCACGGACCAGCATAACACATAAAAATTGATCGCATTGTCACGGGATGCCCGATTTGATAACATGACCAAAAATTCCAAATATTTAGACTTAGTATTGATAATATGCCATTAAAGAGTGAAAAAGAAAAACTACAACCAATAGCTCTGGCAAGAGCCAAGGACGCCTCCCATGCGATCAACGTAATGTGTAGAACATGATCGCGTTGTCACGTGATGCCCAATTTGAGAACATGGAAAAAAATGCAAATGGTTAAACTTTGTCTTCAAAACATGTCACATAAGGGTGAAAATACAAAATAACACCCAACCACCACCGTAAGAGGTATGAAAACCTCCCACGGGACAAAAGTAACACGCAGCAACTAACCGTATAGTCATGGGATGCTCGGTCTTATATCATGACAAAAAATTGCAAATATATAGACTTAGGATTAAAAATATGTCGTGGAAGGGTGAAAATGCAAAATAGCCCCCAAATGCTCCCATAAGATGCATGGACACCTCCCACATGACCTGTGTAACACGTAGTAATTGATCGCATAGTCACCAGATGCTCGGTTTGATAACGTGATAAAAAATTATAAATAGTTACACTTAGGCTTAAAAACATACCATTGAAGGGAGATAATACAAAATGTCCCCCAAATACACCTCCCATGGGAACACCATAACACATAGCAACTAACTTCATAGTCACAGAATGCTCGATTTGAGAAAATGACAAAAAATTTCAAATAGTTAGACTTAGACTTGAAAACATTTCGTTAAAGGGTGAAAATGCGAAACATACGTCAAACACCCCCGTAAGAGGCACAGACACCTCCCACGGGACCAACATAAAATGTTAAAATAGATTGCATAGTTATGGGATGCCCGATTTGAGAACATGATAAAAAAGATACAAATAGTTAGGCTTAGGCTTGAGAACATGCCATTGAAGGGTGAAAATGCAAAACAACCCCCAAATTCCACCGCAAGAGGCACGGACACCTTCTACGATACTAAGGTAACAGATAGCTACTGATTGCCTGCTCAAGAGATGCCTGATTTGAGAACATGACCAAAAATTGCAAATAGTTAGACTTAGTCTTGGAAACATGTCGATAAAAGGGTTAAAATGAAAAATAACATCTGATGTCATTGCAAGAGGCATGAACACCTCCCATAAGGGCAACGTAACACGTAGCAACTGATCGTGAAGTCGCCGAATGCCTGGTTTGGGAACATGACTAAAAATTATAAATAGTTAAACATAGGCTTGAGAACATGTTGTTGTAGGGTGAAAACAAAAAATAACACATAATTGTCCCGCAAGTGGCACGAACACCTCTCACAAAGAACGTGACACATAGCAACTGACAACATTGTCACGGGACATTCGGCTTGATAAGATGACCAAAACTTGCAAGTAGTTAGACATAGGCTTGAAAAAATGGTGTTGAAGGATGAAAATTCAAAACAACACCCAAATGCCCCCACAAGAAGCACGGACACCTCCCACGGGACCAACTTAACAAGAAGTAACTACCCACATAGTCATGGGATTCCCGATTTGAGAACATGATATAAAATTGGAAATAGTTTGAGTTGGGCTTGAAAACTTGATGTTGAAGGTTGAAATGTAAAATAGACCCCAAAAGTTCCCGCAAGAGGCACACACACTTCTCACAGGACGAACATAACACGTAGAAACTATACACATAGTGAAGGGAAGCTCGATTTGAGAACATGACCAAAAATTGTAAATAGTTAGACTTAGGTTTGAAAAATGCCATCATAGGGTGAAAATTCAAAAAATCCCCCAAATGCCACAGCGAGAGCCACGGACACCTCCCACTGGACCAACATAACACATAGCAGCGGACTGCATAGTCACAGAATGCTCGATTTTAAAACTTGGCCAAAAATTGCAAATAGTTAGACTTAGGCTTGAAGACATGAAGATGAAGGGTTAAAATGCAAAATAACACCCACCCGCCACTGCAAGAGCTACGAACACCTCCCACAAGAGCAACGTAGCACGTAGAAAGTGACCGTGAAGTCATAGGATACCCAATTTAGGAAGATTACCAAAAATTGTAAATAGTTAGACTTTGGATTGAAAACATGTCGTTGAAGGGTGAAAATGAAAAACCTCCCCCAATCGCCACGCAAGAGGAACGAACACCTCCCACGAGAAACATAACATATAGCATCTGACAGCGTAGTCATGGGACATCCAATTTGACAAGGTGAACAAAAATTTCAAATAGTTTGTTTTAGGCTTGAAAAAGGGTATTAAAGGGTGAAAATGCAAAACCACACCCAAATGCCCCCACAAGAGGCACAAACACCTCTCACGGAACCAACATAACACGTAGGAAATCATCACATAATCAGGACACAGTCAACTCAGGAACATGAACAAAAATTATAAATAGTTAGACTTAGGTTTGACAACATGCCGTTGAAGGGAAAAAATAAAAAAAACAACCCCAAAAAGTTTCCACGAGGCATGAACATTCTCATAGGGCCAACGTAACACGTAGCAACTGACCTTATAGTCACGAGGCACCTAGTTTGAGAACATGATAAAAAAAATGTAAATAATTAGACTTAGGCTTGAAAACATGATGTTGAAGGGTGAAAACACATAATAACCCCCAAACACCCCTGCAAGAGGCACGAACACCTTACACGGGACCAACATAACACGTAGAAAGTGACTACATAGTTATGGGATGCCCGATTTGAGAACATTACCAATAATTGCAGAAAGTTAAACACAGTTCTGAAAACAAGCCACTGAAGGGTGATAATGCAAAACAATCCCAATAGCCCCCGTAAAAGGCACATACACCTCCCACACGACCAACGTAACACGTGGAAACTAATCGTGCAGTCACTGGACGCCCATTTTGCGAAAATGATAAAAAATTTCAAATAATTAGAATTAAGATTGAAAACCTGTTGTTGAAGGGTGAAAATGCAAAATAGCCCCCAAATGCTCCTATATGAGGCACGACCCCCCCCCCCCCCCCCACGGGATAGCATAACACGTAGCAACTAATCGCATAGTCACAGGACTTTCAATTAGAGAACATGATAAAAAATTTAAATACTTAGACTTAGGCTTGAAAACATGCCGCTAAAGGGTGAAAAATGCAAAACAGACCAAAACGCCCCTACAAGAGGCATGAACACCTCCCATGGGAACAACATATCACATAGCAACTGATCGCATTATCACGAGATCTTCGGTTTGAGAACATGATAAAAATTTACAAACAGTTAGACTTTAGATTGAGAACATGCCATTGAAGGGTGAAAATTCAAAACCGCCTCAACCGCCCCACAAGAGGCACGCACACCTTCCATGGGAAATGCAACAAATAACAACTAATCTCGTAGTCATGCGAAATCCTATTTGAGAAGATGACCAAAAATAGAAAATGGTTGAACTTTGTCTTGAAAACATGTCGTTGAAGGGTCAAAATGCGAAACAACCCTCAAATACCCCCACAAGAGGCACTAACACCTCCCATGGGGCCAATGTAAAATGTATAAACTAACTCTCTAGTCACGAGATAGCCGATTTGAGAACATGATCAAAAATTGCTATCCAAGGGATAAATGCAAAACGGACCCCAAATGTCCCCGCAAGACGCAAGAGCACTTCCCATGGGAGCAACATAAAACATAACAACTGGTCTCATAGTCATGGAATGCCCGATTTGAGAACATGATCATAAATTTCAAACAGTTAGACGTTGGCTTTAAAATGTGACGTTGAAGGGTGAAAATGAAAAACAACTCCTAATCGCCCCGTAAGAGGCACGAACACCACCCATGGGAAATGTAACATATAGCAACTAACCGCATAGTCATAGGACACCCGATTTGAAAACATGACAAAAAATTGCAAATAGTTAGACTGAGGCTTGAAAATATTATGTTTAAGGGTGAAAATGAGAAATAACCCTCAAACACCCCTACAAGAGGCATGGAGAACTTGAAAAACGTCGCTAATGCCGTTTAATACAAGATTAAACTGTATAAGAAACTCCGAAATGTTTGTTGAAGAAACCCTTTTCTTTTGAAAATAAAAATTATAAACAAGATGTGTTTACAAAGAACTTATGTACGAGAGTAATCAAGACTGTGTAATCAGTTTTTAAAACAAAGGCAGTTTCAAAAATTCAGCACACTTATAGAATGAGATGAGTAGATGAAGATAATCAACACACAGTTTTTAACGTGGTAAAACCTCTCCCAACAGAGGAAACATCCACGGTGACTTCTAAGTCACAAAAGTAAAAATCCACTAATAACAAATAATAGTTACAAACAATACAACATGCAAGCACACAAATCAACCTATTCTAAGTTTAGGAATATACCCCACTTTGTGTCCTTTTAACTTCTCATAGATCTGATTTGTTGATGATGTTTTCTCCAGTTTGCTATATTCCTTTGCTTTAGCTTCCTTATGTCGACTCAATGATCTCATATCTTATACACAACACTTCCAGTGTAGTAGTGTGTTAAGTGTTTGTGTAGTGATTCCTAACAACATGCATGAACTCACACACACTTAGATTTACAGACAGTCCTAGTAAATTACATATAAAGACTATATGCAGTGATTTTAGTTTATTTCTTTATCACAGAACTTGAACCCTTTTTGACCTTTATATATAACCCAGATTCCACGGATATCTTGCTTTTAAAATCGGTCAAGATCTTAATCAATCTCTTTTTGAAAACATTTGTGAGATTGAAAGTCTCCAAGTGTGAATCCAACTAGGTCAGGGTTAAGTTTCGTAAGAATAGAAACCAGAAAAAATTTTCAAAACTAAATCAGTAAAGATTTTCTTAAATCAAGTAGTAAATATGCAGATCTAGTGAAAATGTAACATGCAAAGTGTAGATCTAAAGTTTCTATGAAAAAGAAACAAGATCTTCACACGAATGTTTAAGTTGTGAACAAGATCAAAGACAAGGAGGTTACAGCTTCGATATGAACAAACCACTCTCTCTCTCAAACACTCAGGGTTGTGTTTGGGGTTGAATATACGAAGGTTTGTTTCAGAGTTGAAGTGTTTAGGGTTAGGGTTAGGGTTTGGCTAACAGTTTTCCTTTCTCTCTCTTCTCTCTTTTCTTTTCTCTCTTCTCTCTCACTTCTCTCTTATTTTTTTCTCTCAGAAAGACGAATGCCCAAAAGTCTTCTAAGGCTGAGAAGTGGAGGGTATTTATAGGGCTGAGGGAAGATTCTGGATGTTCGAGGGAAATCAAGGGCTGAGATCAAGTCTTGCAAACTTTGACTTGATCCAAAGGTTATAAAACAACGGTGATTAAAAATGATTGTGATTGGTTCATATGGATAGCACCGGGATTAACTAAGAACACATGCAGACCCTCGATTAGGAATGATCCAACGTTCAACAATCAATTATCCTACCCTCTCACATAACAAACACAAATAGGTACACCCGGAGGATGACAAGTGTTGACATATGAGTGGCTCACACACGCGCGTCCAAAGTAATTATAGAAGGCACCCTGAAGTCTCTAGCGCTTTGAGATTCTACCCAACCAAACATTCAAGTGAAAAATGAAGTTTACAAAATAGAATGTTAACCCCACAAATTTTATAATCCCATTTTATTAATAAAAATATTTATTTAAAAAATGTTTAAAAATATTTAAAAAATTCCCAAAAATTATTAAAGCTCCAATTCAAGGGGAATTAATCACACACTCAATTTTAAGCAATATGAACACATGTATGCACTTCTAATTGTGTGTAGTGTGAATCATTTTATACCTTCATAGATCATTGAAGAGGATTAGAGAGATTAGATCTGAGGCTCTTTGGATTCTAGGTTGGACAACCAATTTTGTCACTATTTCCAAACTAGTTGAACACTTATACAGTATAGACTTAAGCAAGTCAAAGGTATAAGGTGCTTGAATCTCCCCCTTTGGAAATATGAGACAAAATCTCCTTTGAGTTAGCTTAAAACTCGTAGGGAACCAAAAATAAATAAAACCTAGTCCTATACAAAAGATTCTATCTACCCATTTCCTAGAAAGTCAAAAATTACATAACTCAACTATTTACAAATTTTTACACTAGAAACGGTAGACAATCAGTAGAAGAGATTCCTGCAAATATATACACTAAGATCAAGCAGTTTAGATGAAATGTGAACAAAATATTGAACTCATAGAACTCAAATTTCTCCCCCATTTTGTCTCAAATGGACAAAGGGTAAAACTTAAGGTCTTAAGAGTTTAATCAGGGCATACCATGCCTATAGAATTTCTCAAATACAGAAATCTGTTATAGTCTAGAGGTTTAGTGAACATGTCTGCAAGTTGCAGATCAGTAGGCAGGTAATGAATTTCTAATTCCTTAGTTTCAACAAGTTCGCGTATAAAATGATGTCTTATTTTAATATGCTTAGTTCGCGAGTGTTGAATCGGGTTTTTAGATATGTTAATGGCGCTTTGATTGTCACAATACAATTGTAATTGATCTTCTTTAATTCCATAATCGCTTAACATCTGTTTTATCCATAATAATTGAGCACAGCAACTTCCTGCTGCTATATATTCGGACTCAGCCGTAGATAAAGATGTGCAATTCTATTTTTTGCTACTCCAACCAACTAAATTATTGCCGATATAATAACAGGCACCTGATGTACTTTTACTGTCATCAGTACAACCGGCCCAATCAGCATCAGTATACCCTATGATGGTGCTGCAGGTATCATTAGTGTACCTAAGTCAAAGATTGAGAGTGCCTTTTATGTAATTTATTATACGTTTTACACACGATAAATGGCTCTCTTTAGGGTTATTCTGGTAACGAGAACACAGACATACAGCATACATTATGTCTGGTCGTGAGGCAGTTAGATAGAGTAGGCTACCAATCATACTACGGTAAAGTGTGGAATCAACTAACTTACCATTTTCATCTTTGCTTAATTTAACAATAGTACTCATAGGCGTTTTGGCAACTTTAGAATTCTCTAAACCAAATTTCTTAACAAGGTCTAAGGCATACTTAGTTTGAGAGACAAATAGACCATCAGAATTCTGTTTCACTTGAAATCCTAAGAAAAGTTGTAGCTCCCCCATAAGGGACATGTGAAACTCCTTGTGCATAATAGCAGAAAAGGATTTAACTTCAGAGTTTGAAGTTGACCCGAATATGATGTCGTCTACATAGACTTGGGCTGTAATAATGTTTTTGTCAAAATGTTTGACAAAGAGAGTCTGGTCATTTCCTCCTCTCTTAAAACCCTTATCCAACAAAAAGTTAGAAAGGCGTTCATACCAAGCTCGAGGAGCTTGTTTTAAGCCATACAGAGCCTTTTTTAGACGAAAGACATGGTTAGGGTATTTAGGGTCAATGAACCCTTTGGGTTGTTCTACATACGTTTCTTCGGACAGAATCCCATTTAGGAAAGCAGATTTGACGTCCATTTGATAAAGTGTGAATTTTAAGTGATACGCTATAGAGAAAATAAGTCGAACAGATTCAAGACGAGTGACAGGGGCAAATGTCTCGATGAAATCTATCCCTTCTATTTGAGAGTAAACTTGAGCAACAAGTCTAGCTTTGTTTCTAAGAATCACCCCATTTTCATCAGATTTGTTCTTAAAGATCCAACGTGTTCCAATAACATTTTTGTTTTGAGGCCATGGTACAAGATACCAGACATCGTGAATGACAAATTGTAAAAGTTCTTCCTGCATAGCAGAAATCCAGTGTGTGTTATTCAATGCTTCATTAACATTTTTCGGTTCCATAAGGGAGACGAAACATGCATAATTAGCATAATTTCTTAACTAGGATCTAGTACGAACTGGCTCATTAGGATTACCGACCACGTTGTCAATGGGATGGTCTTTAGAGACCCAGCTAGGTACTTCAGGACTCTCAATAGGTAATGACTCATCTATTTCTGGTGAATCAGTTTTGAAATCATTTTCAGATTCAACCACAATAGGTGATTCAGATATCTTATTTTCGACAATAGTGTCACTTACAATTACATTTATCGATTCCATAAGGGCCTTAGTACGCAGATTGTATATACGATAAGCACGACTGTTTGGGGAGTATCCTAAGAAGATGGATTTATCACCACGAGCTTCGAATTTAGACAAATGTTCTCTCTCTTTACAGACATAACATTGACTTCCAAAAGTTCTTAGGTATTTCAGATTAGGCTTCTTACCGTACCACAACTCATAAGGGGTTTGTTTAGAGTTTTTCCTAAGATAGACCCTATTAATAATATGACAAGCAGTTCTATAGATTCTACCCAGAAGTACTTAGGTAGGGATTTGGCATGCAACATGACACGTGCCATCTCTTGAAGAGTTCAGTTTTTTCTTTCGGCAATACCATTCTGCTGAGGAGTCTTAGGGGCGCTGAATTCATGTTTGTAACCATTGTAGTCACAATATTCAACTATTCCTGTGTCTATGAACTCAAGCCCTCTATCGCTACGAATACCATTTACTTGTGTGTCTTTCTCATTTTCAATTCTAAGTAAGATTTTTAAAAAATTCTGAAACGTGTCAGATTTATGTTTCAAGAAGGCAACCCAAGTGAATCGTGTAAAATCATCAACCATGACTAGGATATAACTGTGTCCACAAAGACTAACAGTTCTAGAAGGACCAATAAGGTCCATATGGATGAGATCTAGAGGTCTAGAGGTGAGGATGTCTTTAACCTTTTTATACGAAGTCTTAACTATTTTTCCTTCCTGGCAATGACCACAGACAACACTTGAAATAGGTTTAATTTTAGGAATTCCTCTAACTATCTCTTGACTAGACAATCTACCAAGGATATCATAACTTAAGTAACCCATACGATTATGCCAGATTTCATTGTCATCCATTCTGACAATGTTACAGGTTTCAGAACTAGTCTTGACAGTATAACAATTGTCAGGTGTTCTAAATCCTATAATAATGCATTCACCTTTATCATTTAGAATTTTACAATTGTCCTTTGAAAAGATGACTGTATGGTCAGAGTCACAAAATTGTGATATACTTAGGAGGTTGGATTTAAGGCCTTTAACTAATAGGACATTTTCAAGAACAGACATTCCTTCTTCTTTTAGGGTTCCTTTACCTATGATCTGGGATGAAACACCGTCACCAAAAACTACTTTGCCACCAGCAAATCTTGTTTTGTTTAAAAGTTTGGTTTCATCTCTTGTCATATGTTTGGAGCATCCTGAATCTAAATACCAACCAGATGAAGTGTGTTCAGCTTTTAAAGCAGTGATGACAATGTTACACTTCATTTGGGGTAAAAGATCATCTTTTCTAACCCAAATAGCTCTAGTTTTAATTTTGCGTAAGTTTGCCCTCATTTGATAAAACTTTCGAGAAACAACTTTTTGTCGAAAAACATTTGGGGCAACAAACTGATTATTGTGGAAAATTTGAGCTTTTGGTTTAGGAAAGTTTCTGGGAGCCTTTCTCTTAAATGAACTCTTAGTTTTGGTCTTTCTATTTCTGTAGTTAGAGTTCTTATCAGGTTGTCTTGGAAGGACATAATGGTTACGATTTTGCCTAGAATAGTTAAAGTTCTTGTAGACAGAAGTATTGTACACAGGGGTGTTTAGACGCCTAGCATAACAACCTTCAAAGGAATGACCATAAATGTCACAGTAGGAGCAATATTGATTGCTCGAGGGATGAACTTCCTTAGGAAAACTTCTAAAAATGGGTTTAACAACATTCTGTTCAGTAGTGTTATTCCTAGGAGGGATGGTTTTAAAGGTAGATTCAGCCTTTCTGGTCAAAGGACAGACGTATTTAGTCTTAAGTGTAGTGTCAGCCTTAGAATTACTAGACTCTCCAATGTCTTTCTGTTGTTGCTTTTGATCAAATTCATTTTTAATAAAATGAAAATCTGGACATGTTTCGATTGGTCTTTTGCCCCCAGACACAAACTTGATAGGTTCAAAATTTTTAGTTTGTGGTTTATTCTTAGGGCAGAAACCAATACCGGTTCTATCATCAGAATTGGTCTTGGAGTCAACAACAAAGTCAGTAAAACAATTTGAATTGCTTTCAAACTTAAAAAACTTTTTGAAAACTGTAGCAGTCTTTGTTTTTGCTTCCTCCAGTTCTAATAATGTTCCCTTGTATTTCATTTCCAGAGTTTCATTAATTTTAGTCAACTCTTTTAATTTTGGATCAAAAGTTTCACTTTCAGATTGATGGGAAAGACACTAGTTAGTGTACTCTTCGGCATTCAGCTTCACAATAAGACTTAGATCATCTAATTTCTTAGTCAGGTCTCTAATAGTCTTCTCCAGTCTAGTGCCTTTTTTAAGAGTTTTAGCATACAAAGTATGAATATCTGGGAGGTCATCTGTGTCTGAGTCGCTAAGTGAAGTGTGTGTAGTGACCCCTAACGATTCAGTTTTAGTACTCACGCACCCATTTGCATCATCATTATCGAGATCACTTTGACTCACACACACAGAGTTAGAACTAGCAACATTTTCAGATAATAAAGCATCTAGGCCAGTCAAAACAGTATTCACACAAGCAGGAGTAGAAGCATCATTATCACACACAGGCATATCATCATTGTAAATGATCTTAGCATAGAAAGACATTCAAGGGTCAAGAACATTTGATGACTCAAGTTCCTCTTCATCAGAGTCACTTGAATCATCCCAAGTTTTACAGACATTGGCTCTATTGTGTGTGTTGGGTTTATTCAGATTAACTCTGCAATCGTGAGCAATGTAACTTAGTTTCCCACATCTAAAACATTCAATCTTTTTAAGGTCTCTTGTGGGTCTGGAGTTGTTGTCCTTAGGATGTTTGTCAAGACCTCTCTCATGAGGTTTGGGATTAGACAGAGTAGGATAATTAGGCTTGCCTTATTTAGATGCCTGTTTGTTTCGAAATTTGACAATTTTCTTAAATTGTTTAGACATCAAGGCAATCTGATTATCTAGTTTGTCTATATCGCACTCCTCATCAGAGTCAGGGTTGATCAAATTAGACTCAAGTTTGGGTATCTTAGAGGCAAAACTCAAGTTAGAGTTGGGCTATTTTCTTTGAGAATGATTTAATTGTTTCTTAAAGTCTAATTCCATTTCCACAGTCCTAAGTTTGCTACTGAGTAACTCAGGGGTAAGGTTTTGATCATTCATTTCCTCAATAGCATACCTCTTACTGTCAAACTTTTGTGGTAATGACCTTAGGATTTTAGAAACAATTCCATTCCTATCATAAGTAATACCATTAGCATGCAACTTAGTGACTATATCAGTTAAGTTCATGTAAAAATCATCAAAAGACTCAGAATCAGACATGATCAAAGAGTTGTACTGCTGGATAATCATTTGAGTTTTAGCAGCTTTAACTCTTGAGTCTCCTTCATGGGCAGTGATTAATGTGTCCCACGCTTCCTTAGAAGTGGCACAAGATGAGATTCTCTTGAACTCATACTCATTAATAGACATACAAATGGCATTCTTGCCTTTATTGTTATTACGAGAAATGGTTTTCTCTTCTTGCGTAAATTCACTTAAGATTTTCTTTACCCTCTCATCACTTCCTTCAGTGGCTGGTTTAGTAGGATAAGTGTATCCGTTTTCAATAATGTCCCAGACATCATCTCCTAAAATCCCTTGGATGAAGGCAACCATTCTTACTTTCCAGTAAGCAAAGTTGTTTCCATCAAAGAGTGAAGGTCTAGACAGATTACCAAACCTTTCATTCTTCTCGTCCATAGTTTGGTTTTTCAGAAAATGATTTCAGAAACACAAGATCTTTTTGAAATAAAAGTTAACAGGGCTCTGATACCAATTGAAAAACGTCGCTAATGTCGTTTAATACAAGATTAAACTGTATAAGCAACTCCGAAATGTTTGTTGAAGAAACCCTTTTCTTTTGAAAATAAAAATTATAAACAAGATGTGTTTACAAAGAACTTATGTACGAGAGTAATCAAGACTGTGTAATCAGTTTTTAAAACTAAGGCAGTTTCAAAAATTCAGCACACTTATAGAATGATATGAGTACATGAAGATAACCAACACACAGTTTTTAACGTGGTAAAACCTCTCCCAACAGAGGAAACATCCACGGTGACTTCTAAGTCACAAAAGTAAAAATCCACTAATAACAAATAATAGTTACAAACAATACAACATGCAAGCACACAAATCAACCTATTCTAAGTTTAGGAATATACCCCACTTGGTGTCCTTCTAACTTCTCATAGATCTGATTTGTTGATGATGTTCTCTCCAGTTTGCTAAATTCCTTTGCTTTAGCTTCCTTATGTAGACTCAATGATCTCATATCTTATACACAACACTTCCAGTGTAGTAGTGTGTTAAGTGTTTGTGTAGTGATTCCTAACAACATGCATGAACTCACACACACTTAGATTTACAGACAGTCCTAGTAAATTACATATAAAGACTATATGCAGTGATTTTAGTTTATTTCTTTCTCATAGAACTTGAACCCTTTTTGACCTTTAAATATAACCCAGATTCCACGGATATCTTTCTTTTAAAATCGGTCAAGATCTTAATCAATCTCTTTTTGAAAACATTTGTGAGATTGAAAATCTCCAAGGGTGAATCCAACTAGGTCAGGGTTAAGTTTCGTAAGAATAGAAACCAGAAAACATTTTCAAAACTAAATCAGTAAAGACTTTCTTAAATCAAGTAGTAAATATGCAGATCTAGTGAAAATGTAACATGCAGAGTGTAGATATAAAGTTTCTATGAAAAAGAAACAAGATCTTCACACGAATGTTTAAGTTGTGAACAAGATCAAAGACAAGGAGGTTACAGCTTCGATATGAACAAACCACTCTGTCTCCCAAACACTATTGAAAAACGTCGCTAATGCCGTTTAATACAAGATTAAACTGTATAAGCAACTCCGAAATGTTTGTTGAAGAAACCCTTTTCTTTTGAAAATAAAAATTATAAACAAGATGTGTTTACAAAGAACTTATGTACGAGAGTAATCAAGACCGTGTAATTAGTTTTTAAAACTAAGGCAGTTTCAAAAATTCAGCACACTTATAGAATGAGATGAGTAGATGAAGATAATCAAAACACAGTTTTTAACGTGGTAAAACCTCTCCCAACAGAGGAAACATCCACGGTGACTTCTATGTCCCAAAAGTAAAAATCCACTAATAACAAATAATAGTTACAAACAATACAACATGCAAGCACACAAATCAACCTATTCTAAGTTTAGGAATATACCCCACTTTGTGTCCTTTTAACTTCTCATAGATCTGATTTGTTGATGATGTTTTCTCCAGTTTGCTATATTCCTTTGCTTTAGCTTCCTTATGTCGACTCAATGATCTCATATCTTATACACAACACTTCCAGTGTAGTAGTGTGTTAAGTGTTTGTGTAGTGATTCCTAACAACATGCATGAACTCACACACACTTAGATTTACAGACAGTCCTAGTAAATTACATATAAAGACTATATGCAGTGATTTTAGTTTATTTCTTTCTCACAGAACTTGAACCCTTTTTGACCTTTAAATGTAACCCAGATTCCACGGATATCTTTGTTTTAAAATCGGTCAAGATCTTAATCAATCTCTTTTTGAAAACCTTTGTGAGATTGAAAATCTCCAAGTGTGAATCCAACTAGGTCAGGGTTAAGTTTCGTAAGAATAGAAACCAGAAAACATTTTCAAAACTAAATAAGTAAAGATTTTCTTAAATCAAGTAGTAAATATGCAGATCTAGTGAAAATGTAACATGCAGAGTGTAGATCTAAAGTTTCTATGAAAAAGAAACAAGATCTTCACACGAATGTTTAAGTTGTGAACAAGATCAAAGACAAGGAGGTTACAGCTTCGATATGAACAAACCACTCTCTCTCTCAAACACTCAGGGTTGTGTTTGGGGTTGAATATACGAAGGTTTGTTTCAGAGTTGAAGTGTTTAGGGTTAGGGTTAGGGTTTGGCTAACAGTTTTCCTTTCTCTCTCTTCTCTCTTTTCTTTTCTCTCTTCTCTCTCACTTCTCTCTTATTTTTTTCTCTCAGAAAGACGAATGCCCAAAAGTCTTCTAAGGCTGAGAAGTGGAGGGTATTTATAGGGCTGAGGGAAGATTCTGGATGTTCGAGGGAAATCAAGGGCTGAGATCAAGTCTTGCAAACTTTGACTTGATCCAAAGGTTATAAAACAACGGTGATTAAAAATGATTGTGATTGGTTCATATGGATAGCACCGGGATTAACTAAGAACACATGCAGACCCTCGATTAGGAATGATCCAACGTTCAACAATCAATTATCCTACCCTCTCACATAACAAACACAAATAGGTACACCCGGAGGATGACAAGTGTTGACATATGAGTGGCTCACACACGCGCGTCCAAAGTAATTATAGAAGGCACCCTGAAGTCTCTAGCGCTTTGAGATTCTACCCAACCAAACATTCGAGTGAAAAGTGAAGTTTACAAAATAGAATATTAACCCCACAAATTTTATAATCCCATTTTATTAATAAAAACATTTATTTAAAAAATGTTTAAAAATATTTAAAAAATTCCCAAAAATTATTAAAGCTCCAATTCAAGGGGAATTAATCACACACTCAATTTTAAGCAATATGAACACATGTATGCACTTCTAATTGTGTGTAGTGTGATTCATTTTATACCTTCATAGATCATTGAAGAGGATTAGAGAGATAAGATCTGAGGCTCTTTGGATTCTAGGTTGGACAACCAATTTTGTCACTATTTCCAAACTAGTTGAACACTTATACAGTATAGACTTAAGCAAGTCAAAGGTATAAGGTTCTTCAGAACTCCCACGCTACCAACATAAAATGTAAAAACTGACTACATAGGCATGGGATGCCCGGTTCCAGAACATGATAAAAAATTACAAATAATTAGACTTAGTCTTGAAAGCATGTCATTCAAAGGTGAAAAAGAAAAATGATCCCCAAACGCCCACGCAGGAATCACAAACAATCCCATAGAGAATGTAACACGTAGCATTTGACAACGTAGTCATGGGATATTCGGGTTGAGAAGATGACCAAAACTTGCAAATAGTTAGACTTAGTCTTGAAAAAACGGAATTGAAGAGTAAAAATAAAAAATAACACCCAAATTCCCCCACAAAAAACATTGACACCTCCCATGGGACCAATGTAACAAGAAGTAACTTACCACGTAGTCACAGGATGCACGCTTTGAGAACATGATCTAAAATTGCAAATAGTTAGACATAGGCTTTAAAACACGTCGTTAAAGGGTGAAAATGCAAAATTGCCCCCAAAGACCCCTACAAAAGGCACGAACCCCTCCCACGGGACCAATATAACACATAGCAGTAGACTGCGTAATCACGAGATGGCCTCTTTGAGAATGTGACCAAAATTATAAATAATTAGACTGGGGCTTCAAAACATGTCGTTGAAGGGTGAAAGTGCAAAATAACCACAAAACGCTCCTGCAAAAGGCACAAACACCACTCACACGACCAACATAACACGTAGAAACTAACCGCGTTGTCTACGGACGCCCGGGTTGAGAACGTGAGCAAAAATTACAAATAGTTAGACTTAGGCTTATAACCATGTCATTGAAGGGTACAACATGAAAAACAAGCCCAAGGGCCCCGCAACTGGCACAGACACCCCCCACGGGAGCAATGTAATTCAGAGCAATAGACTACGTAGTCACGAGACGCTTAACTTGAGAACATGACCAAAAACTTCCAAAAGTTAGACTTATGCTTGACAACATGCCATTGAAGAGTAAAAATGAAAAAACATTCCCGAGAAGTCCCCACAAGAGGCACGAACTACACCGATAGGACCAACGTAACACGTAGCAACTAAACGTATACTCACTAGACAACCCATATGAGAACAAGATCGAAATTGTAAATAATTAGATTTAGGCTTGAAAACATGCCGTTGAAGGTTGAAAACACATAACAGTCCCCAACCACACCCCTGCAAGAGTCACGGACACCTTACATGGGAACAACGTAACACGTAGAAAGTGATCGCGTAGTCACGAGATGCTCGATTTACTAACATGACCAAAAATTGCAAATAGTTAGGTTTGGTCTTGAAAACACGCCATTCAATGGTGAAAATGAAAAGTATCCCTCAATTGCCCAATTGCCCCTGTAAGAAGCACGGACACCTCCCATACTACCAAAGTAACACGTAGCAACTAATCACATAGTCACAGGACGCCCGTTTTGAGAAAATGACCAAAAATTGAAAATAGTTAGATTTAGGTAGGAAAACATTATGTTAAGTGAAAATGAAAAATAGTCCCCCCCCCCTCGAGCCCCCACAAGAGGCATGGACACCTCCCATGGGACCAGTGTGACACGTAGCAACTAATCGCATAGTCACAGAACACTCAATTTCAGAATATGACTTAAAATTTCAAAATAGCCCCCAAACACCCCTAAAAGGTTTGGACACCTTCCACGAGATGAATGTAACACGTATAAACTGATCATGTCTTCATGGAACGTACGATTTTAGAACATGATAAAAAATGGCAAAAAGTTAGACTTAGGCTTGAAAATATGCTATTAAAGGGTGAAAGCACAAAACTGCTCACAAACGCCCCCACAAGAGGCAGAAAAACCACCCACAAGCCCAACGTAACATGAAGCAACTAATGTCGTAGTCACGGCTGGCCCGATTTGGGAACATGACCAAAAATTACAAATATTTAGACTTAGGCTTGAAATCAAGACATTGAAGGGTGAAAATGATAAAGAACCCTCAAACGTCCTCACATGCGACAAAAACTCCACCTACGGGATAAACATAAAACGTAGCAACTCATCGCGCAGTCATGGGACACACGATTTGAGAAGAATATAAAAAATTGCATATAGTTAGACATAGTGTTGAAAACATGTTGTTGAAGGATGAAAATGAAAAACAGACCCCAAACTCCCCCACTAATGGCACGGACACCTCCCATGGGATGGACGTAATACAATGCAATGGACCGCATACTCACGGGACAGTCGGTGTGAGAATATGACCAAAAATTGCAAATACTTAAACTTAGACTTGAAAAAGGCTGTTGAAGGGTGAAAATGCAAAATAGCACCCGAACGCCCCTGTTAGAGGCACATACACCTCCCATGGGACCAACGTTTCATGTAGCAACTGACGGCATAATCAAGAGATTCCCATTTTCAAAAATGGCCAAGAATTGCAAATAGTTAGACTTAATCTTGAAAGTATTCTCTTCAGGGGTGAAAATCCAAAACAGCTACCAAATGCCACCACAAGAGGTACAAACAATTCTCGCGGGACCAATATAACACATAGCGACTGACCGCGTAGTCACGGAATGGCCGGTTGGAGAACATGACCAAAAATTGCAAATAATTAGACGTAGTATTCAAAACATGATGTTGAAGCTTGATAATGCAAAACAACCTCCAAAACGCTACCGCTAGAGGCACGAACACCTCCCATAGGGCCAACGTAACACGTAGAAATTGACCACATAGTCAAGGGATGCCTGATTTGCAAACAAGATAAAAAAATACAAATTGTTAGACTTAGACTTGAAAACATGCCACTGAAGGGTGAAAATGCAATACAACTATCAAATGCCCCTGCAAGAGGCGCGATCACCACCCATGGGACCAAAATAACATGTAGAAACTGATTGCAATCAAGCGATGCCCGATTTTAGAACTTGCCCAAAACTTGAAAATTATTAAACTCAGCCCCCCAAATATAGTAATCGACCGCAATCACATGATCCTGTGACTATGTCGTTGAAACGTGAAAATGGAAAACAACCTCTAAACGCCCATGCAAATGGTAAGAGACCTCCCACGGGACTAATATAACAAGTAGAAATTAACCACATAGTCAAGGGATGCTCGATTTGAGAACATGATAAAAAAATTCAAATAGTTAGACTTAGACTTGAAAATATGTCATTGAAGGATTAAAATGCAAAATAACCACCAAATGTCCCACAAGAAGCATGGACACCACTCAATAGATCAAAATAACATGTACCAATTGATTGTAGTCACGTGATACCCGATTGGAGAACATGACCAGACCCTACAAATAGTTAAACTTAGGCTTGAAAACAGGTCCTTGAGGGGTAAAAATACAAAATTGCCCCAAAACTCCCCCGCAAAAGGCATGAACTCCTCCCATGAGACGAATGTAAAATGTTTCAAAAAACCGCATAGTCACAAAAGGCTCGGTTTGAGAACATGCAAAAAATTCAAATTGTAATACTTAGGTTTCAAAATATGTTGCTGAAGGGTGAAAAGACAAAACAACCTCCAAACGTCCCTACAAGGGGCACAAACAACTCCCGCGAGACCAACATAACACGTAGAAACTAACCGTGAAGTTGAGGGACCCCCGATTTTATAACATGATCAAACATTGCAGATAGTACGACTTAGGCTTGAAAACATGTTGTTAAAGGCCTAAAATGCAAAACAACCCCCAAATTCTCCAGCAAGAGGCACGGACACCTGCATGGGATTAATGTAAAATGTAGGAATTGACCGTGTAATCACTGAATGCTCTATTTGAGAACATGACCACAAATTCAAATAGTTAGACGTAGGCTTCAAAATATGTTGTTGAAGTGTGAAAATGTAAAACAACCCCTAAACTCCCCCTCTAGAGGCACGAACACCTCCCACGAGAGCATTATAACACGTTTCAACTGACCACGTAGTCATGGGATACCAAACTTGAGAACTTGACCAAAAATTCCAAATAGTTTGACTTAGTCTTGAAAGCATATTGTTGAAGGGTAAAAATGTAAAAGATCCCCAAAAGCACCGCAAGAGTCACAAACCTCTCTCATGGGACAAATTTAATATGTAGCAACTGATCGCGTAGTCACGGGATGTCCGATTTTAGAACATGATTAAAAATTGCAAATAGTTGAACTTAGAATTAAAAACAAGCCGTTGAATGTCAAAAACATAAAACTGTCCCAAATGCCCCGACAAAAGGAACAGACACCACCCACGGGACCAATATAACATGAGGCAATAGACTACGTAGTCACGGGACACCCAGTTTGAGAACAAGAAAAAAAATTGAAAGTAGTTAAACTTAGCCTTGAAAACATGACGCTGAAGGGTGAAAATGCAAAACAGCCCCTAAACGCTACCACAAGAAGCACGGACTCCTCCTATGGTACCAAAGTAAAACGTAGCAACTGATTGCATAGTGACAGGATGCACAATTTGAGAACACTACCAAAAACTTCATATAGTTATACTCAACCGTTGTCATAAGAGGTACGGACACCTCCCATGGGACCAACATAACAAGTAGCAACTAACCACATAGTCACGACTCGCTCGGTTTGAGAACATGATCAAAAATTACAAATACTTGGACTTATGCTTAAAAACATGTTGTTGAAGGGTGATAATGTAAAATAGCCCCCAAACACCCTACAAGTGGCGTGGCCACATCGCACGAGAAACGTAACCAGTAGCAATTGGTCGTGTAGTCACAGGACGCCCGATTTGAGAAAATGACAAAATATTGCAAATAGTTAGACTTAGGCTTGAAAACCTATCCTTAAAGATAAAAATGCAAAACATCCCCCAAATGCCCTCGTAAGAGGCCCGAACACCTCCGACAAGACCAATATAACACGTAGTAACTAACCGTGTAGTCAAGAACGCCCGATTTGAGAACATAATAAAAAATTACAAATAGTTTGACTTAAGATTGAAAACATGCCATTGAAGGGTAAAAATACAAAATAACCCCTAAACACCCCTGCTAGAGGAACGAATGAAGCACCTTATACCTTTGACTTACTTAAGTCTATATTGTATAAGTGTTCAACTAATTTGGAAATAGTGACAAAATTTGTTGTCTAACCTAGAATCCAAAGACCCCCAGACTTATTCACTCTCTAATCCTCTTCAATGATCCAAACAAGGTATAAATTGAATCACACTACACACATTATAAGTGCATACATGTGTATATATTGCTCATATTGATTGTGTGTTAAATTCCCTTTAAAATGTTGCTTTAATAATTTTTTGGGAATTTTTAAACTTTTTTAAAATAATGTTTTCTTTAATAAAAGTGTGTTTATAAACTTTGTGGGGTTAAAATGCTATTGTGAAAAATTAGTTTTTCATTAGAATGTTTGATTGGGTAGAATATCAATGCGCTAGAGACTTCAGGGTGTTGCATGTAATTATTTTAGGACGCGCGTTTGCTAGCCAATGAAATGCCAACACTTGTCATGTTCTTGTTATCTCATTTTGTGTTTGTTTTGTGAGAGAACTTCCTGGTGTATTGTGGATCGTTAGATCAAACGCTATCTATGTCCTGCATGTGTTTTAAGCTTATCCATGTGCTATCACTATGGACCAATCACCTTCATTTTAACCACCGCTATTTTACCACCCTTGGATCAAGTCAATATAAGGAATAATGGATCTCAACCGTTGATTCCTATCTACGATCCAGAACCTTCCTTGGCTCCTATATAAACCCTCTAATTCCCAACATTTTAAGACTTTTGGCAGTCGTCCAAATTAAGAGAAAAAAAGAGAGAAGAGAGAAGTGAGAGAGAATAGAGAAAAGAAAAGAGAGAAGAGAGAGAAAGGGAACTGTGTTAGAGAAATCCTAACCCTAAAACAACTTCAAACCATCTTCAAACCTTCGTATATTCAAAACCCCAAACACAACCTTGAGTGTTTGAGAGAGATTGGTCTTACTGGTTTGATCGTTTGTAGTTGTAACCTCTTGATCTGTGATCTTGTTACCAACTTAGACATTTTTGGTGAGATCTGTATTTCTTTATCATAGAAATCTTAGATCTACAATATTGCATGTCGCATATCACTAGATCTGCATATTTGATTCTCATTTTAAGAAAAATTTGTTGATTTAGATCTGTAAATATTTTATGTTTTCTGTTCTTATGAAACTTAACCTTGACCTAGTTGGATTCACACTTGGAGATTTTCAATCTCGAAAATATTTTTAAAAACTGAGATTGATTAAGATCTTGACCGATTTTGAAGCAAGATATCCGTGGAATCTGGGATAGATTAAAAGGTCAAAAAGGTTTCAAGTTCTGTAAGAAAAAAAGAAAAGAAAATCAGAGCATATATTCTTTATATGTAATTTTCTAGGATTGTCTGTGAAAACTAAGTGTGTGTGAGTTCATGCATGCGGATAGAAATCACATCACAAACACTTGACACACTACCACACTGAAAGTGTTGGGTATAAGATCAAATATTATTGAGTCGACGCAAGGAAAGCTAAAGAAAAGGGGAAGTTATCAAACTGGAAGAACATCATCAACAATCAGATCTACAAGAAGTTAGAAGGACACCAAGTGGGGTATATTCGTAACTCGGAATAGGCTGAGTTGTGTGCATGTATGTTGTATTGTTTGTAACTGCTATTTGTTTTTAGTGGATTTTTACTTTCGGGACTTAGAAGTCACCTTGGATGTTTCCTCTATTGGGAGAGGTTTTACCACGTTAGAAATAGTGTGTTCTAATTATCTTCATCTCGTCATCTCATTCTATAGTGTGCTGATATTTTGAAACTATCTTAGTTTTAAAACTGATTACAAAGTCTTGGTTATTCTCCTACAAAAGTTTTTGTAAACACATCTTGTTGTTTATCATTTTTATTTTCAAAAAGAAAAGGGTTTCTTCAACAAACATTTCGGAGTTGCTTATACAGTTTAATCATTGTATTAAACGGCATTAGTAACGTTTTTCAATTGGTATCAGAGCCCTGTAAACTTTTATTTCAAAAAGGATCTTGTGTTTCTGAAATCGTTTTCCGAAAATCTTAACTATGGACGAGAAGAATGAAAGGTTTGGTAATCTGTCCAGACCTCCACTCTCTGATGGAAACAACTTTGCTTACTGGAAAGTAAGAATGGTTGCCTTCATCCAAGGGACTTTAGGAGATGATGTCTGGGACATTATTGAAAATGGATATACTTATCCTACTAAACCAGCCACTGAAGGAAGTGATGAGAGGGTAAAGAAAATCTTAAGTGAGTTTACCCAAGAAGAGAAAACAATTTCTCGTAATAACAATAAAGGCAAGAATGCCATCTTTGTGTCTATTAATGAGTATGAGTTCAAGAGAATCTCATCTTGTGCCACTTCTAAGGAAGCTTGGGACACATTAATCACTGCCCATGAAGGAGACTCAAGAGTTAAAGCTGCTAAAACTCAAATGCTTACCCGGCAGTACAACTCTTTAATTATGTCTGACTCTGAGACTTTTGATGACTTTTACATGAACTTAACTGATATAGTTACTAAGTTGCATGCTAATGGTATAACATATGATAGGAATGAGATTGTTTCTAAAATCCTAAGATCATTACCACAAAAATTTGACAACAAGAGGTATGCTATTGAGGAGATGAGTGATCAAAACCTCACCCCTGAGTTACTCAGTAGCAAACTTAGGACTGTGGAAATGGAATTAGACTTTAAGAAACAATTAAATCAGTCTCAAAGAAAACAGCCCAACTCTAACTTGAGTTTTTTTTCTAAGATATCTAAACTTGAGACTAATTTGACCAATTGTGACTCTGATGAGGACTGTGATATAGACAAACTAGATAATCAGATTGCCTTAATGTCCAAACAATTTAAGAAAATTGTTAAATTTAGAAACAAACAGGCATCTAAACAAGGCAAGCCTAATTATCCAACCATGTCTAATCCCAAACCTCATGAGAGAGGTCTTGACAAACATCCTAAGGACAATAACTTCATATCTAACAGAGACCTTAAAAAAATTGAATGTTTTAGATGTGGGAAACTAGGTCACATTGCTCACGATTGCAGAGTTAATCTGAATAAAACCAACACACACAATAGAGCCAATGTCTGTAAAACTTGGGATGATTCGAGTGACTCTGATGAAGAGGAACTTGAGTCATCAAATGTACTTGACCCTTGCATGTCTTTTTTTGCTAAGATCATTTACAATGATGATATGCCTGTGTGTGATAATGATACCTCTACTCCTGCTTTTGTGAATACTACTTTGACTGGCCTAGATGCCTTGTTATCTGAAAATGTTGCTAGCTCTAGTTCCATGTGTGTGAGTCAAAGTGATCTCGATAACGACGATGTAAATGGGTGCGTGAGTACTAAAACTGAATCGTTAGGGGTCACTGCACACACTTCACTTAGCGACTCAGACACAGATGACCTCCCAGATATTCATACTTTGTATGCTAAAACTCTTAAAAAAGGCACTAGACTGGAGAAGACTGTTAGAGACCTGACTAAGAAATTAGATGGTCTAAGTCTTATTGTGAAGCTGAATGCCGAAGAGTACACTAACCAATGTCTGACACATCAATCAGAAATTGAAACTTTTGATCAAAAATTAAAAGATTTGACTAAAACTAATGAAACCCTGGAAATGAAATACAAGGGAACATTTTAGAACTGGAAGAAGCAAAAACAAAGATAGCAACTGTTTTCAAAAAAAATTCTAAGTTTGAAAACAATTCAAATTGTTTCACTGACTTTGTTGTTGACTCTAAGACCAATTCTGATGATAGAACCGGTATTGGTTTCTTCCCTAAGAATAAACCACAAACTAAAAATTTTGAACCTATCAAGTTTGTGTCTGGGGGCAAAAGACCAATCGAAAGATGTCCAAATTTTCATTTTATTAAAAAGGAATATGATCAAAAGCAACAACAGAAATACATTGGAGAGTCTAGTAACTCTAAGGCTGACACTACACTTGAGACTAAATACGTCTGTCCTTTGGTCAGAAAGGCTGAATCTACCTTTAAAACCATACCTCCTAGGAATAAGACTTCTGAACAGAATCCTGTTAAACCCATCTTTAGAAGTTTTCCTAAGGAAGTACATCCCTCAAGCAATCAATATTGCTCCTACTGTGACGTTTATGGTCATTCCTTTGAAGGTTGTTATGCTAGGCGTCTAAATACCCCTGTGTACAACACTCCTGTTTACAAGAACTTTAATTATTCTAGGCAAAATCGTAACCATTATGTCCTTCCAAGACAACCTGACAAGAACTCTAACTACAGGAATAGAAAGACCAAAACTAAGAGTTCATTTAAGAGAAAGGCTCCCAGAAACTTTCCTAAACAAAAAGCTCAACTTTTCCACAAAAATCAGTTTGTTGAGCCAAATGTTTTTCGACAAAAAGCTGCTTCTCGAAAATTTTATCAAATGAGAGCAAACTTGCGCAAAAATAAAACTAGAGCTATTTGGGTTAGAAAAGATGATCTTTTACCCCAAATGAAGTGTAACATTGTTATCACTGCCTTAAAAGATGAACACACTTCATCTGGTTGGTATTTAGATTCAGGATGCTCCAAACATATGACAGGAGATGAAACCAAACTCTTAAACAAAACCAGATTTGCTGGAGGTAAAGTAGTTTTTGGCGACGGAGTTTCATCCCAGATCATAGGTAAAGGAATCCTAAAAGAAGAGGGAATGCCTGTTTTGAAAAATGTACTTCTAGTTAAAGGCCATAAAGCCAACCTCCTAAGTATATCACAATTTTGTGACTCAGACCATACAGTTACCTTTTCAAAGAACAATTGCAAAATTCTAAATGATAAAGGTGAATGCATTATTACCGGATTTAGAACACCTGACAACTGCTATACTGTCAAGACTAGTTCTAAAACCTGTAACATTGTCAGAATGGATGACAATGAAATCTGGCATAATCGTATGGGTCACCTAAGTTATGATATCCTTGGTAGATTGTCTAGTCAAGAGATTGTTAGAGGAATTCCTAAAATTAAACCTATTTCCAGTGTTGTATGTGGTCATTGCCAGGAAGGAAAAATAGTTAAGACTTCGCATAAAAAAGTTAAAGACATTCTCACCTCTAGACCTCTAGATCTCATCCATATGGACCTTATTGGTCCCTCTAGAACTGTTAGTCTTTGTGGACACAGTTATATCCTAGTCATGGTTGATGATTTTACACGATTCACTTGGGTTGCATTCTTGAAACATAAATCTGACACGTTTCAGAAATTTTTGAAAATTTTACTAAGAATTGAAAATGAGAAGGACACACAAGTCAATCGCATTCGTAGCGATAGAGGGGGAGAGTTCATAGACACGGAAATAGTTGAATATTGTGACTACAACGGTTACAAACACGAATTCAGTTCCCCTAAGACACCTCAGCAGAATGGTGTTGCCGAAAGGAAAAACCGAACTCTTCAAGAGATGGCACGTGTCATGTTGCATGCCAAATCTCTACCTAAGTACTTCTGGGTAGAATCTATTAGAATTGCATGTCATATCATTAATCGGGTTTACCTTAGGAAAAACACTAAGCAAACCTCGTATGAGTTGTGGTACGGTAAGAAGCCTAATATGAAATATCTAAGAACTTTCGAAAGTCAGTGTTACGTCTGTAAAGACAGAGATCATTTGTCCAAATTCGAGATGCGTGGAGATAAAGCCATCTTCTTAGGTTACTCCCCAAACAGTCATGCATATCGTATATACAATCTGCGTACTAAGACCCTTATGGAGTCGATAAATGTAATTATAAGCGACACTATTGTTGAAAATAAGATATCTGAATCACCTATTGTGGTTGAATCTGAAAATGATTTCAAAAATGATTCACCAGAAATAGATGACTCATTACCTATTGAGAGTCCAGAAGTACCTGGTTGGGTCTCTAAAGATCATCCCATTGACAACGTGGTCGGTAATCCTAATGAGCCTGTCCGTACTAGATCCCAGTTAAGAAATTATGCCAATTACGCATGTTTCATCTCCCTGGTGGAACCGAAAAATGTTAATGAAACATTGAATGACACACACTGGATTTCTGCTATACAGGAAGAACTTTTACAATTTGTCATTCACGATGTCTGGTATCTTGTACCGAGGCCTCAAAACAAAAATGTTATTGGCACACGTTGGATCTTTAAGAACAAATCTAACGAAAATGGGGTAATCCTTAGAAATAATGCTAGACTTGTTGCTCAGGGTTACTCTCAAATAGAAGGGATAGATTTTAGCGAGACATTTTCCCCAGTCACTCGTCTTGAATCTGTTCGACCTTTTTTCGCCATAGCGTGTCACTTAAAATTTACACTTTATCAAATGGATGTCAAGTCTGCCTTCCTCAATAGAATTCTGTCCGAAGAAACGTATGTAGAACAACCCAAAGGGTTCATTGACCCAAAATACCCACACCATGTCTTTCGTCTAAAAAAGGCTTTGTATGGCTTAAAACAAGCTCCTAGAGCTTGGTATGAACGTCTATCCAACCTTTTGTTGGATAAGGGTTTTAAGAGAGGAGGAAATGACCAGACCCTCTTTGTCAAACATTTTGACAAAAACATTATTATAGCCCAAGTCTATGTAGATGACATCATCTTTGGGTTTACTTCAACATCTGAAGTTAAATCTTTTTCTGCTATTATGCATAAGGAGTTTCACATGTCCCTTATGGGGGAGCTACAACTTTTCTTAGGATTTCAAGTAAAACAGAATTCTGATGGATTATTTGTCGCTCAAACTAAGTATGCCTTAGATCTTGTTAAGAAGTTTGGTTTAGATAATGCTAAAGTTGCCAAAACGCCTATGAGTACTACTGTTAAATTATGTAAAGATGAAAATGGGAAGTCAGTTGATTCCACACTTTATCGTAGTATGATTGGTAGCCTACTCTATCTAACTGCCTCACGACCAGATATAATGTATGTTGTATGTCTGTGTGCTCGTTACTAGAATAACCCTAAAGAGAGCCATTTATCTTGTGTAAAACGTATAATAAAGTACATAAAGGGCACTCTTAATCTTGGACTTAGGTACACTAATGATACCTGCAGCACCATCATAGGGTATACTGATGCTGATTGGTCCGGTTGTACTGATGACAGTAAGAGTACATCAGGTGCCTGTTATTATGTCGGCAATAATTTAGTAGGTTGGAGTAGCAAAAAACAGAACTGCACATCTTTATCTACGGCTGAGTCCGAATATATAGCAGCAGGAAGTTGTTGTGCTCAATTGTTATGGATAAAACAAATGTTAAGTGACTATGGGATTAAAGAAGATCAGTTACAATTGTATTGTGACAATCAAAGCGCCATTAACATATCTAAAACCCCAGTTCAACACTCGCGAACTAATCATATTAAAATAAGACATCACTTTATAAGCGAACTTGTTGACACTAAGGAGTTAGAAATTCATTACCTACCTACTGATTTGCAACTCGCAGACATGTTCACTAAACCTCTAGACTATAACAGATTTCTGTATTTGCGTAATTCTATAGGTATGGTATGTGTTGATTAACCTCTTAAGACCGTAATTTTTTACCCTTTGTCCATTTGAGACAAAATGGGGGAGAAATTTGAGTCTTACGGGTTCAATGTTTTGTTCACATTTCATCTAAACTGCTTGATCTTAGTGCATATTTGCAGGAACCTCTTCTACTGATTTTCTACCATTTCTCTCTAGTGTACAAATTTGTAAATAGTTGAGTTATGTAATTTTTGACTTTCTAGGAAATGGGTAGATAGTATCTTTTGTATAGGACTAGGTTTTATTTTGTTTTGTTCCCTAAGAGTTTAAGCTAAATCAAAGGAGATTTTGTCTCATATTTCCAAAGGGGGAGATTGAAGCACCTTATACCTTGGACTTACTTAAGTCTATATTGTATAAGTGTTCAACTAATTTGGAAATAGTGACAAAATTTGTTGTCTAACCTAGAATCCAAATACCACCAGACTTATTCACTCTCTAATCCTCTTCAATGATCCAAACAAGGTATAAATTGAATCACACTACACACATTAGAAGTGCATACATGTGTATATATTGCTCATATTGATTGTGTGTTAAATTCCCCTTAAAATGTTGCTTTAATAATTTTTTAGGAATTTTTAAACTTTTTTAAAATAATGTTTTCTTTAATAAAAGTGTGTTTATAAACTTTGTGGGGTTAAAATGCTATTATGAAAAATTAGTTTTTCATTAGAATGTTTGATTGGGTAGAATATCAATGCGCTAGAGACTTCAGGGTGTTGCATGTAATTATATTAGGACGCGCGTTTGCCAGCCAATGAAATGCCAACACTTGTCATGTTCTTGTTATCTCATTTTGTGTTTGTTTTGTGAGAGAACTTCCTGGTGTATTGTGGATCGTTAGATCAAACGCTATCTATGGCCTGCATGTGTTTTAAGCTTATCCATGTGCTATCACTATGGACCAATCACCTGGATCTCAACCGTTGATTCCTATCTACGATCCAGAACCTTCCTTGGCTCCTATATAAACCCTCTAATTCTCAACATTTTAAGACTTTTGGCAGTCGTCCAAATTAAGAGAAAAAAAGAGAGAAGAGAGAAGTGAGAGAGAAGAGAGAAAAGAAAAGAGAGAAGAGAGAGAAAGGGAACTGTGTTAGAGAAATCCTAACCCTAAAACAACTTCAAACCATCTTCAAACCTTCGTATATTCAAAACCCCAAACACAACCTTGAGTGTTTGAGAGAGATTGGTCTTACTGGTTTGATCATTTGTAGCTGTAACCTCTTGATCTGTGATCTTGTTACCAACTTAGACATTTTTGGTGAGATCTGTATTTCTTTATCATAGAAATCTTAGATCTACACTATTGCATGTCACATATCACTAGATCTGCATATTTGATTCTCGTTTTAAGAAAATATTTGTTGATTTAGATCTGTAAATATTTTATGTTTTCTGTTCTTATGAAATTTAACCTTGACCTAGTTGGATTCACACTTGGAGATTTTCAATCTCGAAAATATTTTTAAAAGCTGAGATTGATTAAGATCTTGATCGATTTTGAAGCAAGATATCCGTGGAATCTGGGATAGATTAAAAGGTCAAAAAGGTTTCAAGTTCTGTAAGAAAGAAAGAAAAGAAAATCACAGAATATAGTCTTTATATGTAATTTTCTAGGATTGTCTGTAAAAACTAAGTGTGTGTGAGTTCATGCATGCGGATAGAAATCACATCACAAACACTTGACACACTACCACACTGAAAGTGTTGGGTATAAGATCAAAGATTATTGAGTCGACGCAAGGAAAGCTAAAGAAAAGGGGAAGTTATCAAACTCGAAGAACATCATCAACAATCAGATCTACAAGAAGTTAGAAGGACACCAAGTGGGGTATATTCCTAAACTCAGAATAGGCTGAGTTGTGTGCATGTATGTTGTATTGTTTGTACATGCTATTTGTTTTCGGTGGATTTTTACTTTCGTGACTTAGAAGTCACCGTGGATGTTTCCTCTATTGGGAGAGGTTTTACCACGTTAAAAATAGTGTGTTCTGATTATCTTTATCTCCTCATCTCATTCTATAGTGTGATGATATTTTGAAACTATCTTAGTTTTAAAACTGATTACAAAGTCTTGGTTATTCTCGTACATAAGTTTTTGTAAACACATCTTGTTGTTTATCATTTTTATTTTCAAAAAGAAAAGGGTTTCTTCAACAAACATTTCGGAGTTGCTTATACAGTTTAATCATTGTATTAAACGGCATTAGTAACGTTTTTCAACGAAAACCTCCCATCGGACCAACATAAAATGTAACAACTAACGGTGTAGTCATGAGATGCTCGATTTGAGAATAAGACCTAAAATTCAAATAGTTAAACTTAGGCTTCAGAATATGCCGTTGATGGGTGAAAATGCAAAACCACCGCCAAACTTCCCCGGTAGAGGCACAAACACCTCCCACAGGACCAATGTTACATATAACAAGTGATTGTGTAGTCATGGGACTCCAAATTTGAGAACATGATCAAAAATTGCAAATTAATAGACATAAGCTTGAAAAGATGCCGTTAAAGGGTGAAAATGCAAAAAAAATACCCAAGTGCCCCTGCAAGAGGCACGAATACCTCCCACGAGCCCAATGTAAAGACGTAGCAACTGACTGCGTAGTCATGGGATGCTTGATTTAAGAACATGACCAAAAATTGAAATCGTTAAATCGAGGCTTAAAAACATGTCATCGAAGGGTGATAAGGCAAAATAGCCCCCAAATGCCCCACTAAGAGGCACAAAAACCTCCCAAGAGACCAAAATGACATGTAGAAACTAACCGAGTAGTTAAGGGACACTTGATTTGAGAACATGGCCATAAATTACAAATAGTTAAACTTACTCTTCAAAATACGCCATTGATATGAAAATGCAAATTGCCCTAAATGCCCCTACAAGAGGTAAGGGCACATCTGATGGGACTAATGTAATATGTAGCAACTAATCGCGTATTAACGGGACACCCAATTTAAGAACATGACCAAACATATCAAATAGTTAGACTTAGGCTTAAAAACATGTCATTGAATGGTGAAAATGCAAAACAACACCCAAACACCCCCGCAAGAGGCACGAAGACCTCCCACGGGACTAATGTAACACATAGAAACTGACCATGTAGTCACGGGATGCCAAGTTTGAGAACATGACCAAAGATTTCAGATAGTTACCGTTAGGCGTGAAAACATGTCGTTGGAGGGTGAAAATGCAAAACAACATCCAATCGCTCCCGCAAGAGGCACGAATGCCTCCCTCAGGACCAACGTAACAAGTAGTAATTGACCGCATAGTCGTGTGAAACTCGGTGTTAGAACATGATAAAAAATTAATAACAGTTAGACTTGGTCTTAAAAAATGTCGTTGAATGCTGAAAACGAAAAGAATCCCCAAATGTTCCATTAAGAGGCTCAAACATCTCCCTCGGGACCAACATAATACATAGAAACTAACCGCGTTGTTATGGGATGCCTGACTTGTGAACATGACCAAATATTAAAAATAATTACAGATGGGCATTAAAAACATGTCTTATAGGGTGAAAATGCAAAACCACATCAAACTAACCTCGTGAGAGGCATATAAACCTCTCGTGGGACCAACTTAATTGTAGTAACTAACCGCGTAGTCACGGCACGGTTGGTGTGAGAACACGATAAAAAATTATAAATAGTTTGACTTACGCTTGGAAACATACCGTTGAATGGGAAAAATGCAGAATAGTCCCCAAATGGTTCCCTGGCAAGAGTCAGTGATGCCTTTCATGCTGTTGTCAAAATAAGAGCTCGTGCTTGGCTCTGCGGAGCTTTCTATTTCTGACCTTTGGTATGAAGTGAGCTTGACTTTGTTCAAATGGTAACATCGTTGCCAGTCCATGACCTTTTTCAAACAAATTAAGATAAAGGGATGAGACTTAATTGACTTTAACGTGAGCTATTGACTCTATTGCAGTAAGGACTACTTGGAGTTCCATAACATGTGAAATGGGACCAGGAAAGATAACCCACCATTGAAACTTGCTTTACTCTCGCTCCTCTTATTCCCACATGTCTTCCTCCCACTATAGTGACTTTCACTTCACCATAAAGGGAACCTCGCTAACCTTATAGGTAGTTTCTTGTCCCAAGCTCAGGCATGGGTCTTTGAGAGAGAAGCAGGGTAAGAGGCAATTTGACTATATCCTTGCCTGGGACATATTGATGAAAATCCAATGAAAGGGGTTTAGCAACCTTTTAGTCTTTTATATGCCCTATGCCCTGCCCTAGCTGAGATGTCGATCTATCCCTATAGGAGAAGACGATGTAAACTACCATCTTCTCGTCTGCGTCTTCTAGTCAAATATAGGCTAGAATCTATCTCCTTCTTTTAGTTTGTATCTTCCTTTTTCCTTAATGCATTGGGAGTTGAGTAAGGACTCACAACTTCTTTTTTGAGAGCAAGTATCTAAATGTCTGGTTTATGTAAGTATTAAATATTCCCTCATGGCTTCTCTTAAGCTTTTCAACGATCGTTTAGCTATCCAAATTAGGGATAGTTAGTTACACCAATTTGTCTCAACATAAATAAAGTTAGTGTGTCCTTAGATAGTCTGTCTGTATTTTCAAATAAGTTAATATTTGGTTATTTTAAGCTATCCTAAATCAGACTATTTTGTATTAATAGTAGTTCCCAAGATTGTCTGCTAACAAAGTCGATTTGGAAATTGCGTAAGTAGATGATTGATCCATCAACGGGAATTCATCGATAAGTGTAGGAAGGACCAACGACGATCCTATCCTAAAGGAGAAGGAGGACTAGGAGGATTCAGTCTTCTTTGAAGATCGAGGAAAAAAGGGTATGGAATGGAAGATATTTAAAAAGTTATGGAGCCCTATCTAGGGCACAATAAGGGTCTTTTCTCAGTGTTTTATTAGGGATGTATCTACTGTATATGTTCTAGCTCTTTTTCTCTATGTTCGGCTACTCAGAGATGTGATACGTCATAATAAATCATAAGGGTTTGGGATTGGACTAGAGTATGGTTGAAGGGGAGTTAAAATAACCCCTATTCCTAAGGTGGGCATTGGTCGGGCCGATTAGGCGGGGGAAGCATAATGAAACTCAGATTCGGTAGAAACCCCCAAACAGTAGGGGGATTTTCATTCTGACAACTATCTTTTTGAAGAATATAGTTCACAGTGCTCATTCTATAGATACTGTAAAAGCCAACTCATATTTCCACTCATTTTTCATCACGAAGATGTATCACGCCATGATCCGTTTCTCAAACCGAATCACGACAACGTTATGGAAGTTCCTAGATCATGTAAAATAAGAGTAGTACCAACGGCAGCATCTTCTGATTTCAAAATCAAAAATGGGAAATTGGATATGGAGATTCCGCACGATATAGGTAAGCAAGAGACCATCCAATTCCAACGATTGTCTTGCTTATTGGGAGTAGGGGAATCAAAGCAAGAATTATAGGCTTGCAGGATCAAGTGGGAAGAGAGGAACTTGAGAGGTCTCACAGAAACTAAGTTAACGGGAAGCTTTCAAAAATGGCTACCGCATATGCTCTTCGCTACGATCCGAGAACTGAAAGCGAAGAAAGCTTAACGCAAGCGACATAGGTAATCAAGCAGCAATCGAGAGCCGAAGGTCTGATTCCACCTAGTGGCGAATTTAACCAATAGAGAAAGAAAACCTAGCTTTTTTTGAAGCCGACCTACTTGCCCTGTTTCTTTGATTTCCTCGTACTGCTTTAGCTTTCGACAAGCCTATTCAGTTCAATGAAGTTAATCCCTCATCTGAGGCCCCAAACCAACCACTCTATCCACAAGTTTATGAATCAAATCCTCACTTTTTTTCTTAGGTAAGTAAGTTGCTTGCTCTTTGCTCATGCGAGGTGGGCAAGCTTTCCCCCTTTTACAACAGAGGGCCCGCAAGAGGAATATACCCCTCCCACATTTCCAACGTAACACGTAGAAACTGGATGCTTAGTCACGGGATGCCCGATTTTAGAACATGATAAAAAATATCAAATAGATAAACTTGGTCTTAAAACATATCATTTAACAGTGAAAATGTAAAGTGGACCTAAAACGCCCTCATAAGAGGCCCAAACACACCACATGGAACCAACAAAACACGTAGCAACTAATCGCGTGGCCACGGATTGCCCGATCTGAGAACATGATCAAAAATTAAAAATAGTTTGACTCGGTCTTGAGAACATGTTGTTGAAGGGTAAAAACACAAAACATCCCCCAAAAGCCCCCACAAGAGGCACAAACCCCTCCCACTAGAACATCATAACACGTAGCAACTAATCGCATAATCACAGGACATCCGTTTTGAGAACATAACCAAATATCGCAAATGGGTAGACCCAGTCTTGAAAACATGACATTTTAAGTGGAAAATGTAAAACAGTCACCACCCCTCAAGAGGCATGGACACCTCCCACGGGATAACGTAACACATAGAAACTGATCGCATATTGACAGAATGACTAGTTTAAGAACATGACCAAATATTGCAAATAGTTATACTTAGTCTTGAAAACATGACATTTGAGGGTGAAAACGCAAAATAGTCACCGCCCCGCAAGAGGCACGAACACCTCCCATGGTACCAACGTAATACATAGCAAGTGACCGCATATTCAACAAATAACTGGTTTTAGAACATGATAAAGAACTCCAAATTGTTAGACTTACGATTGAAAATATGTCTTTGAAGGGTAAAAATGCAAAACAATGCCCAAACGTCGCTCCCCCCCAAAGAGGCACGGACACCTTCCATGGGACCAATGTGACACGTAGAAGCTGATCGCTTAATCGTGGGATGCTCGATTTTAGAACATGATAACAATTGAAAATAGTTTGACTTAGGCTTGAAAATATTCCATTGAAGGGAGAAAACACAAAAGTTCCCCTAAACGCCCTCATAAGAGGCACAAACACCACCCATGAGAGCAACGTAAGACACAGCCATAGACCGCATAGTCATGCCCAAAGATTGATTAATTAGTCGATACCATCAAATCCCCCTTTATGGGTCAGACCAAGATAAGAACTCCTTTATAACTCATGTTGGTTTCTATTGCTACAAGGTTATGCCCTTCGGTCTTAAGAATGCATGAGCAACTTATTAGCAAATGGTCACTAGAATGTTTAAAAAGCAAATGGGGTAGACTATGGAGGTATATATCGACGACATGCTCATCAAGAGTAAGATCAAAGATGATCACCTCTCTGACTTGGCAGAGACTTTTGATTCCTTAGGAAATACCGAATGAAACTTAATGCCAGTAAGTGCTCATTCGGTGTCCAGTTAGGAAAATTCCTTGGAGACCTGGTCAACGAAAGTGGAATTAAGGCGAACCCCGATCAGATTGATGCCATCAATAAATTCCATCCCCCTCAGACGATAAGAGATGTCCAAAAGCTCACTGGAATGCTCGTTGAACTCAATCACTTTATCTCAAAGTCCTCGGAGTGATGTCAATCGTTCTTCCAGTTATTAAAGAAAAACAAGGTCCTAACATGGAACGAGGACTGCTCTACAACCTTAGAAGAACTCAAGACCGATCTCAACATGCCTCATTTGCTCGTGATTCCTAGAGAAGGTGATCTTTTATACCTTTACCTTGCTGAATCAAACCATGCTATGAGCTCCGCCTTGGTATGTGAAAGGGAGGGATGCCAACATCCGGTCTACTATGCAAGTGGAAGCCAAGCAACGGTACCTTCCATTAAATAAGCTCTCCTATGCCTTAGTTATAGCCTCGGGGAAGTTGAAGCACTACTTTGAGGCTCACTCCATCTTAGTGGTCACTTTATATCCCCTCAAAGTTATTCTGAGGAATATTGACCTCTTCGACCGACAACCAAAATGGTCATTAGAGATCGGGAGCTTCGATATTCACTTTCAACTAAGAACAACCATTAAGGGGAAGATTCCAACTGATTTTACTGTTGAGTTCATAGGAGACCTACCCACCAATCAACCAAAAACTAATTGATCAATGGAAAACACATAACGATCTAGCCACTGGACCTTATATGTAGATGGAGCCTCCAACTCTCAGGGGGAAGGGGTAGGAATCATATTGGTAACCACCAAAAACACGGTGCTCGAGCAAGGTATTAGGCTGGGATTTGAGGCCTCCAACAATGAAGAAGAATACATGGCGCTGATAGCTAACGTGTGAAAAGAACAAGTGTTGGGGGCAACTCAGCTCCAAGTCTTCGATGATTCACCGATAGTATCCAATCAGATAAATTGAGATTTCAATGTAAAGGATGAAAGGGTCGCAGCTTATTTAGTTGTCATAAAAGGACTCATGGTCAACTTTGATAAGGTTGACGTTCAGCAGTTCCCTAGGGGACATAACATCCACGGTGATGCCCTAGAAGCACTGAGTTCTACAATAGATTTTTATTTGAAAAGAAAGATCCAAATAGACTTCCTCATGCAGCCCGGTATTAATCTAACTACTGAAGTTAAGAAAGCACGTGATAAGGTTCTCCGTATAGAAAGAGCACCAAGTTAAATGGACCCCATCATAGACTATTTATGAAGTGATACACTACCAAGTGATAAGAGGTCATCACATTAGATAAGAGTCAAAGCTGCTCGCTTTCATTTATCTCATGATGGAAAATTATATAAGAGATCCTCCACTTGCCCCGACCACCAGTGCATTCATCCACAAGATGTCGAGCAGCTTCTCCATGAACTTCATAAGGACATTTCTAGAAGTCATGTAGGAGGAAGGCCATTGGCCTATCAAGAAATAAAGGAAGGATATTGGTGGCCATATATGCAAGAAGATGCTGGTGTTTATGTTCGGAAGTATAAAAAATGCCAGAAACACTCACCTATGGTTCACCATCCAACCAATGACCTCAAATCATTTACCAACATGTGGCCCTTTGCCTAGTGGGGTTTGGACACTGTAGGGTCATTGCCTACTGCATTCGAAAATCGTAAGTATTTGTTATTCACCAAAGACTACTTCACGAAGTGGATAGAGGCATAACCTCTGGCGAATACCCGGGACACAAACATGATAAGATTCATATGGAGGAACATCATCACTCATTTTGTCATACCCAGGTCGATCATTACTAACAACGGGACCCAGTTCAAAAGTACTCTCTTCTAAAAAATTTACAATAATCATGGGGTTTGGCATTATTTCAGCTCCATAGTGTATCCTCGGAGCAATGGGAAACCTGAAGCTTCCAACATGATAGTATTTGATGGATTAAAAAAACATCAAGAACCAGCTATAGGTGCTTGGGCGAGCGAGATGCCTCACATCCTCTAGGCCTATTGTATGAACCTAAGTCGAGAAACTGGGGAAACTCCATTTTCTCTCACCTAAGAAATGGAGGCAGTCATTCCATTAGAAACCTGGCTCCTTACCATGAGATCCACACTGGTCGACTAGGATCACAATGATGGAGCAATACTCACTGAGTTTGACTTAGCCAATGAATGTCGAAAATTGGCTCTAGTTAAGTTGGCATCCCACTAACAACGGCTACAGAGATAGTACATCGAAAATATAATTCGAGGAAATTCCAAGTTAGGGATTACGTCCTTAGGAAAGTCCTCGGGAGTGCTATAAAACCATCAAATGGTAAACTTGGACCAAACTAGGAAGGACCCTTCAAGACAGTAAGGGATGACTTATAAGCCGCCTAGGACTTGGAAATGCGGGAGGGAAGGGCGATACCAAGGGCTTGGAACATGTCCAATCTCAATAAGTTTTACTTTAGACTTCCTTTACTTGAACATTATTAGTTTAGGCAAATTTTCATTTACAAACGGATGTTTTTCTTTATTTGAAGTTTCGATTAATAAAGTTTGATTGGACTTGGCATTCTACATGTCTTGGTTGTCTTGATAATAATTCAATGTTCACCCTTCCCATTTAACATACTTCACCCATTTCATGAATATAACAGAGTTCCTAGACTATAGCAAGCTGACTAACTTGCTTCAGTCAAGGGATCTTATAAACCAGCCCTCTATGATTACAACATAGTGTTAGGTCTACCCTATTCAAATAAATCCAAAACATGATTAGCAAGGTTAACAAGTAAACCTTCAGACCTTTGTCTATAAATATAATTGGTCTCTCAAGTTGCTCTGGTGCCAAACAAAGACCTACATGGGATCCTTAGGTAACATGGCCAGCTCAGGTTGGTCGACAACACAGTTTGTCTTGAATATCCTTCTCGAGCAAATTACCCATTAACTAGGTACATTCTTGCCATCGCCCTACTTAGTCCAGAGGTAGTTTGATGACACGACATGAAAGGTAAACTGGACGGAATTATATGTATAAAGCATATTGGACGAGGGAATGCTAAAATAAAAGGTATATCTAAATGTCTTTTAGTCGGTTGAAGTGCCAAAAATGGTTAAAGTTTCATACTAATTATTCATAAATGAAAAGCAATCAATAGATGTTTAGTCGGCATACACCAAAATATAAATTGTCAATTATATTTATGATTTAGATTTACATGAATACATATACAATAATAAGAAATTTATTAAGGAATATGAAGGTCCCGGATGACGAGCAAGATGATCTGCTACTCGACCTCTTCGACTATCATCAGGATGGGGAACAAAGCTTTCCACAGCCCCCTCCGAGCACGGCTCTAACAGATGAACTGGAATGGCATCTATGGGAATCTAACAGTTGTCTCTCCGAAAGGGATTTCACTCCAAAGATGGATGATTAATTTCATGGCTTACCGCAGGGTAGAATTTTTATGGACCATCAACTCCGTAAGGGCACTTAGCCGCCCTTTTATAAAATCTAGATTCTTGGCCTCTTTTAGTTTTTCAGGGGCATCCAAGCCTTGATTATATCCATTAACCCACACCTGACCCTTTCGGAACAAGTGTCGCAATTGCATGACATCACTTTGAAGACTTGCAATAATTAAATACGCTCATTGAACATCCCCCTTTAGCTCCAAAATCTCCCTCTGAGAAGCATCATAATCTGATCTAGCTTGATGTGCGGATGAAGAAGAGGGCCCGAATAGGATTTGAGGACAATCACTTGGGGCGCTCTCCTTAAGACATGAAACTTCTCTTCTCAGACCATTATTTTCCCTCTGCATCAGCTCCCCCACTTGATTAAATTTGTATGCATCTAAAATCTTCGCCTTCAATGCATCCATCTTTTCTTAAATAGTGGCGCCAATCTCTTCTATTTACTCGAGTCTATCCTTTAGTCTGGTAACCACTTCGGATTGATCCTTATAGTCCTTATTCCTTACCCTAAGGGGCTTATAAATTTTTATGAAATCTCAGTGTGCTTGGGAGTTGATTTTTGAACGAAAGATTTGGCCCAGACGAGAGTTAGCAGGGATATAGTCATCTAAATCAATAGGCTACAAATGGTAAAAACAAATTATAAGAACAACATAAATTAGTGAATGCAAAAATATAGTTTCTTTCATTTAGAACAAAGTGGCATCACCCGAGTACAGAATACATCATTTAATAAAAACTATAGACAAAAGGAAAGTCCTAGAGGTCTAGCTAGTGGCATCAACCTACTCGAAAGAAGAAGGCTATTTTCCCTTATTAGTAGCAGGGTCATCAATGAACTCGCCTATGCCAACAGTTGGTGCATCTCCTTCTACTAGAATAGAGACCACTCCTTGATCAGCAGGTGAAGTACCTACAGTAGCGACAATAGGCTCCACAACAGTTTGAGAGATAAAAGAATCCTCGTCAATTATAGGTTTGGGTCCTGGGTGGTGTTGGGAAAATAGGGGGAGTCAGCAACAATGCCAGTAGCGATCAAGACTCGATCCCATACTTTCTTGAAACCATATTGCCTATGTAGGCAATCTGGCCTTCAGCGTCTTCATACACTTCTTCCCATCCTTCGTTACATGCGCTCTCCCGAATAGTTGGAGCTTCTGCCTCCTACCTTTTCACCTTCTCGGCCAACACTTTATTTTATTTTCGTGAGCACTTTATTCACTTTTGCTATGACCAACTCGTCAGTAATCACAATATTATAGGACTCGCGCAGCTGAAACAACTCCTTGGCCACATCAGCCTTCTAGTGATCAAAAGAGGCTTTAGGATCTATCAAAGATATCTTGAAATATTTCAAAGCCTCTTGGGAGGACCTTAAACTCTCTTTGATCTTGGTATTCCACCTTAATATTTTAGCTTGGCCACGCAGCATGACAGTGTAATCAGAAACAAACTCCAAGAGAAGAAAATGTTAATTAATGAAGTATGAAGAGATCGTAAGATAGAAGATACAGAGAAGTAAGGTGTCCTTACAAAAGCAAGACCCTTAGAGAACTACAAGTTTAACTTGTGAGGCCCTATGCTCAATGATCGCTCATGGTCCATTGCGAGCACTACCTTTTCATGCTGTAGTGGGGCAAGATGAGGGGTTGCATCCACTGAGGTCCCCTTGACAGGAGTTGCAACAGGCACTATGGAGGCCATCGAGGCCTGTACCTTCTTTCTTCTCTCTTCTTCTCTACTTTATCCTTATTCTCTCTTCTTCTTTCCTCTTTCTTCTTCTCTTCCTCTTTTTTTCCTATTTCTCTGTCTTTTTCTCTCTCCTCATTTTTTCCTCTTCTTCTTTTTTCTTCCTCTTCACCTCCTTCTTATGAGCTACTATTTTGGAACCACCAACAGAATCTCCAGTCTTCTACTTTAAAAACTTCATCCAGTTGGATAATAGGTCATCATCATCATCATCATCATCATCATCATCATCATCATCATCATCATCATCATCATCCGGGATTAGATTCTTTCTTCTTAAAGGAGCCATTTCCACCTCACGAACCTCTCATCACTGATTCCTTCTTCACTAGACTCCTCCTCGCTGGATCCTTATCCTTTGGATCTCTCTTCTATGCATCCTACCTCGCTGCTACCACCTCTACCACCTTCAGTAATACCAACCTCTGAGCTTCTCTCCTCCTCGTCGTCTAGTTTGATGGCTCTATAAGCACTAGCTCCTTCTTCTGGGATATCAAGGTGAGCTTTAGTGTCCACTAGGCAAGAAATGAAATTGGTAGTAGAATTTTTAAACACTAACTGAAATGTAGTAGACCTAGAATGCTCACCGTCAACTATTGAGTCCCTTATCTTCTAATCCTTTATCGGCTCAGCAACTCGGATCTCTCGAGGAGCAGGTTCTTAGTTTTTATCCCTCTTTGAAAAAAGGAAAAAGAGGAGAACATTAGAAGAAACCACTTCAAGATGAGTAAGAACGCATTAAATGAAAAAGGTTTGGCAACAATCTATATACTCCTCCCCGTATGTAGGGATCCGGGGTCCCCTATAACTTATGCTCTCTGTTTGGGGTGGAAATTGCCAATTTCGAGCAATCAATCCATCAGACTAGTAGTCTTTGTGAGAATCAGGTAAATTCACTACCAATACCCTATAAATCATCTTTTCTTTCATATATACAAAACCCCCTCTTATGCCAGAAAAAGTATAACAATAGCAGATTTCAACTAACCCTAAATTGGTGCCATAAATCCGATTTATCATATGAACTCCCTTGACAATCTTCCAAACATTTAGAAAACATTGAGCATGGATTATGTCGAAGTATTGAAAAAAGTGTAAAAACAAAAGATTTGGGGGGAATGTCAAACACCCTTGGGATAACAGGAGGACATGAAAAAACTCAAGCAAATATAGCGTTTTCTAAACTCAAGCAAATATTTGTTATCTATTGTCGCTATGAAAAAACTCAAAAAACCCTAGCTACAATGGAGTGAAGAACAATGATGAAAAGAAACTAAGAAAAAAAATGAAACTGAAGATTTACGAAATAAGAATTAAGCTGGAAATGTTAAAAGACCTTCAATTTAGGAGACAAAGAGCAAAAGATAGCTTGGGAAGAACAAGACGCAAAGAAGTTGAAGTGACGATCAAGTTCATCCAACACTTGAGTTATAACACTCCAATGATAGTTCACGTAGTTTGAAGAAGATCTGCCACTATAATATCTAGCTAAATGACGAGTTAGATATACCGCTCTGACACTTGAGTTAGACTTGGGCTTTAAAATACTCCATTAAAGGAGAAAAATGAAAAATAGCCCCCAAACACCCTAGCGAGGCCCAGACAACTCCCACGGGATCAACGTAACACGTACCAACTAACCGCGTAGTCACAGGATGATCGGTTTGGGAACATGACCAAAAATTGCACAAAATTACTATTAGGTTTTAAAAACATGTCTTAATAGGGTGAAAACACAAAACAACATCCAAATGCCGCCACGAGAGGCATAGACACCTCCCACAGGACTAACGTAACATGTAGCAGGTGACCGTGTAGTCATGGGATGCCCCATCTGAGAACATGATAAAAAATTATGAAAAGTTAGACTTAGGCTTGAAAACATGTCGTTGAAGGGTGAAAATGCAAAGCATCCACCAAATACCCCCGCAAGAGGTTTTAAGCCCCTCCTACGGGACAACCGTAACATGTAGACACTGATAGCATTGTTATGGGATGTCCGGTTTTAAAACATGATTAAAAATTGCAAATAGTTAGAGTTAGGCTTGAAAACATGGCATTCTAGGTTGAAAATGTAAAATGAATCCCAACGCTCACACAAGAGACATGGGCACCTCCCACGGGACCAATGACCAACGTAGAAACTGAATGGGTAGTCACGGGATGCCCAATTTGAAAACATGACCAAAATTGAAAATAGTAAGACTTAGGCTTGAAAACATGTCATTGAAGGGTGAAAATGCAAAACATCTCCCAAACGTCAGTGGTAGAGGCACGAACACCTCCAACGGGACAAACGTAACATGTAGTCACAAATCGCATAGTTACGGGATGCCCGATTTGAGAACAGGATCAAACGTTGTAAATAGTTAGACTTAGGCTTGAAAATATGTTGATAAAGGGAAAAAATGCAAAATAACCCCCAATCGTCGCTGCAAAAGGCACATACACCTCACACGAGAGCAAGGTAACACGTAGCAACTGACCATGTTGTCACGGGATGCTCAGTTTGAGAACATGACCAAAAAATACAAATAGTTAGTCTTAGGCTTGAAAACATGCCGTTGAAGGGTGAAAATTAAAAACAACACCCAAATTTCCCCATAAAAAGTGTGGATGCAACCCACAGGACCAATGTAACACGTAGCAAGTGACCGCATAATCATGGGACAAATGATGTGAGAACATGATCAAAAATTGCAAATAGTTAGACTTAGGCTTGAAAAGATGTCGTTGAAGGTAAAAATGAAAAAAAAATGTCCCCACATGAGGCACAAAAACCTCCCATTGTACCAACGTAAAATGTAGCAAAATAGGCGCAATCACGGGATGCCTAGTTTGAGAACGTGACCAAAAATGGAAATATTGAGACTTAGGATTGAAAACGGCCCCCAAATGCCCTAGGAAGAGGCACGAAAACTTCCCATGAGACCAACGTAACACGTAGACCCTAAATGCATAGTCATGGGATACCCGATTTAAGAACATGATAAAAAATTGCAAATAATTAAAATGAGGATTGAGACTTTATCATGGAAGGGTGAACACACAAAACATCCCCCAAACACCCCTACAAGAGGCACGAACACGTTTGATGGGACCAACGTAATATATGGCAACTGACCACATAGTCACGGGACACCCGATTTGTGAACATGACCAAAAATTGCATATAGTTAGTCTTAGGCTTGAAAATAAGTTGTTGAAGGTTGAAAATGAAAAACCGCACCCAAACACGCCCGCAAAAGGCACGAAAACCTCCCACGAGACCGACGTAAAATAAAGAAATTAGCCAAGTGGTCACGGGATGTCTAGTTTGAGAACATGACCAAAAATTTCAAATAGTTACAGCTAGGCTTGAAAGCATGTCGTTGAAGGGTGAAAATAAAAAACACCCCTCGTCTCCCCCGTCAGAGGCATAAAAGCCTCCCTCAGGACCAATGTAACAAGTAGTAGCTGACTGCATAGTCACGGGATTCCCGATGTGAGAACATGATAAAAAAGTACAAATAGTTAGACTTGGGCTTGAAAACATGCCATTGAAGGCTTAAAATAAAAAGTAAAAACAAATGCCCCAACAAGAGGCACATACACCTCCCACGGAGCAATGTAACATGTATCGAATAACTGCATAGTCATGAGATGCTCGGTTTGAGAACATGTCCAAAAATTGCAAATAGTTACAGTTATGCTTCAAAAACAAGTCTTTATAGGGTGAAAACGCAAAATAACACCCAAATGCCCCCGTGAGAGGCACAAACACTTCCCATGGGACAAACGTAACGTGTAGCAAGTGATCGCATAGTCACGGGATGCCCGATTTGAGATCATGATAAAAAATTGTAAAAAGTTATACTTTGGTGTGAAAACATGTTGTTAATGGGTGAAAATGAGAAACAACCCCGTAATGACCCTACAAGAGGAATAAACCCCTCCCACGGGACAACTATATCATGCAGAAACTGACCGCATAGTCATGGGATGCCCAATTTTAAAACATAATAAAAAATTATAAATAGTTAGACTTAGGCTTGAAATATTTCATTCAAGGGTGAAAATGAAAAATGGACCCCAAACGTCCTCCCAAGAGACATGGACACCTCCCAAGAGACCAACAACACATGTAGCAATTGACTGCGTAATCACGGGATGTCCTGTTTGAGAAAATGACCAAAAGTTGCAAATAGTTAGACTTAGGCTTGAAAATAAGCCATTGAATGATGAAAATGCAAAACAACCCCCAAACGTCATCAGTAAAGGCACTGACACCTCCAACGGGACCAACATAACGCGTACTAATAGACCGCATAGTCACGGGATGCCCCTTTTGGGAATATGACCAAAAGTTGGGACTTAGGTTTGTAAACATGTCAATGAAGGGTGAAAATGCAAAATAACTCTCAATCGTCACTACAAAAGGCACAGACACCTCCCACAAGAACAACGTAATGCATAGCAACTGACTGTATAATCATGGGATGCCCGGTTTGGGAACATGACCAAACATTGAAAATAGTTAGACTTAGGCCCGAAAATATGCCGTTGAAGGGTAAAATGCAAAACAACATCCAAATTCCCCAACAAGAAGCATGGACACCTCCCACGGGACCAACGTACCAAGTAGTAACTGACTGCATAGTCATGGGACGTCGGGTTTGTGAACATAATTTAAAATTGCAAATAGTTAGACTTATTCTTGAAAACATGTCACTAAATGATAAAAATGCAAAACAACCCCTAAACGCACCCTCAAGAGACACGAACCCCTCCCACAGAACCAACATATCACAGAAACTAACCTCATCATGATGAGATCGCCGATTTGACAACGTCCAAAAAAATTGTAAATAGTTAGACTTAGGCTTCAAAACATGTTTTTTAAAGGGTGAAAGCGCAAAACAACCCATAAATGCCACTGAAAATGGAAAGGACACCTCCTATGGGACCAACATAACACGTAGAAATTGATCACATAGTCATGAGATGCCCATTTTGAGAACACGATCAAAAATTGTAAATAGTTAGACTTTGGCTTGAAAACATGACTTAGAGGGTGAAAATGCAAAATAGCCCCCAAACTCCCCCGGTAGAGGCACATACGCCTCTCGCGGGACCCGTGTAACACGTAGCAACCCACCTCATATTCACATAAAGACTAGTTTAAGAACATGAATAAAACTTGCAAACGGTTAAACTTAGACTCAAAAACATGTCGTTAAAGGGAGAAATGCAAAATAACAAACAAATGCCCCCGAGGGGCACATATACCTTCCACGGGACCAACATGACACGTAGCAATTGCCCATGTAGTCATGGAATGCTCGATTTTAGAACAAGCTCAAAAATTGTAAATAGTTTGACTTAGGCTTGAAAACATGCCATTGAGAGTGAAAACACAAAACTAATCCCAAACGCCCTATCAAGAGGCACAGGCGCCACCGACGGGACGAACGTAACACGCACCAACATACCATATAGTCACAGGATGCTCAGTTTGATAACATGACTAAAAATTGCAAATAGTTAGACTTATGCTTGAAAACAAGATGTTGAAGGATGAAAATGCAAAATAGTCCCGAAACGCTCCCGCAAAAGGCATAGACCCCTCTTACAGGACCTACATAAAATGTAGGAACTAACTGCGTAGTCACAAAACATACATCTTGACAATATTACCAAAAATTTCATATAGTTAATCTTAGGCTTGAAAACATGCTGTTGAAGGGTGAAAATGAAAATTCGCACCCAAACACCCCCTTAAGAGGCACGGACACCTCCCCCAGTTGTAAAATAAAGAAACTATCTATGTGGTCACGGGATGTCTGGTTAGAGAACATGACAAAAAATTTCAAATAGTTATAGCTAGGATTGAAAGCATGCCATTGAAGGGTGAAAATGAAAAACATCCCCCAGTCTCCTCCATTAGAGGCAGAAAAGCCTCCCTCGGGACCAATGTAACAAGTAGTAACTGACTGCATAGTCACGGGATTCCCGGTGTGACCCCCAAAATTACAAATAGTTAGACCTAGGCTTGAAAACATGCCATTGAAGGCTTAAAATTCAAAGTAACCCCCAAATGCCCCCAAAAGCGGCACAGACACCTCCCACAGAGCAACACAACATTTAGCAACTAATCGCATAGTCACGAGATGCTCGGTTTGAGAACATGTACAAAAATTTCAAATAGTTATAGTTATGCTTTACAAACATGTCTTTATAGGGTGAAAATGCAAAATAACACCCAAATGCCCCCATGAGAGGCACGGACACTTCCCATGGGACCAATGTAACATGTAGAAAGTGATCGCATAGTCACATGATGCTCGATTTAAGAACATGATCAGAAATTGTAAAAATTTATACTTAGGCCTTATAGATCCATGCTCCAACATATCTTAATGTTTTCAATCCAGTCCCGGTGGTGGTGGCTCCAACATCTCCTCATGTTTTTAACACTATGTAGGTATTATATCAAACTACATATAGTTTATTCTATAACATTACTAGGGTTTATATATGTGAATATATTGTGAATGTTTTGTAATAGGTTAGGTTCTCACTTTATTTGTTGAAGTTTTATAATTACTAGGGTTTTTTTGCAATTCAGATTGTGCGATTTGTTTATGTCCATTTTAGCTTGCATTTACACACGGGTTCTTCAATTTTGTTGACAGTAGTAATGAATATGCCTTTATTTGTATGATCTTCTTAACCATAGTGCATCTACGAACATATATTTTATGTTTCTTGTATTGCTTTCAAAACATTCTTTCATATTTTAGACTCTCATTGTTATATATATAATAATTGTTTAAAAAATTTCTTGATCTAATAGGTGCCGATGTTTTATAATTACTATGATTTTTTGTAAATAGGATTGTGAGAATTGTTTATGCCAACTTGACCTTGCATTTACATTAAGGGTTTTCTTCAATTTTATTGCTATTAGTAATGAATATGGTTTGATTTATGTGATTTTTTTTGTTTATCTACATCTACATTTTCATACAGAGAGAATATTACACACATGCATATGTTTAGGGGTTCCTTTTATTTGGTATTACTTTTTTCTTATTTGAAATAGCCACGGAGGAGTTGGAGCTTTGAGAAACAAAAGTTATAAACCTTCACACTTGATATTTGATACGGACCTTGATTATAAAGATATTTCACATAACACTCTTGCGTTAAAGTTTTGGCCAAATAATTTTCTATTAGCTCGATAATATTTCCATCTTATTCTAACCTTATATATTGTTGGTCACTGTTTATTTATATGAGACCAAATTAATTATAGGTTATTTTGATTGATTTCATTTCTCCATCAAGTCTTCATATTCTTTGAAAGATTGGTGTTGATTAAGACTTAGTTCTATTGACAAATGAAATTTGATGCATATGATTAAAATACTATACTTGCTTCAAGAAGAAAAGCCTATAGTTAGTTTATGAATTTGGGAGTTCCATATAGAACTAGTTGACATGAATTTAGGAATTCTATATAGAACCATATTATTCTCTTTGTTTTGTGATAGTTGAGTTTTTGATATTGAATATATCAGATCTAAAGATATTTTTTCGCTGAATAAGTTCTATATTACATGGAATTACAATTTTATCTTTATAAATCCATGTTTTCGTATTAGCATTGGATTTTTGTAGCCCTCAACCCCTTTCTTTTCGAGGTTTTATCTTTCTATATTGTATTGTCATTTTCTAGCATTCTTATTAGATATTTGAGAAAACTCCCAAATGGGTGTTTTATTCTTTCTTTCTTTATTTCTTGCATGCTTGCGTTCTTTCATTTATGACTTATCTTTTAATTGAATGGAATTTTTATGACAATGTGATTAAAAGTACATGTCAGCTAATTTTTGACAAATTAGTTTATTCTTCATAGTTAGTCTCCATGTTTTTGTGTTGGATTTAGGTGTTTCAATGTTGAACTCAAAATCTTTTATTTTCTTTCACTTCTCCTAAGTTTCTTTCAATGCTTATTTTTAGAGCATGAAGATTTGTGAGCACTACATTAATTTATTTATATGTTGCCTTCTTCTAATTGTATATTTATTTTGTTATGTTCCTGGGAAGAAATAATGAGTTGCTGAAAAGGAGAAAAATGTTGCAAAATTGGGGCATTAATGGTTGAACTAATTCCACACTTTTGTGCTCCATACCAAATAAAATTTCAACTTTCAAATTTAAATACTTTACCCTTTAGTTTGGTATCTACTATGTATAAATTTATGGCCCTTCTTTAAGACTAAGAGGTACCCTTGATGCCAAAATTACTTCTTTACATGATGGGAAAAGTACTTTCTTCAAGGTTTAGACAAATTCTTATGTGAGAATTAAGCATTTTCCCTACAGGGTTGTAAAGGGGAAGGGTGGTTTCTTAAAATTGACTCGAAAGGTTTATCAACTTGAGTAAAATCATGTTTTTGTGTGGGTTTGTGATAAGGATGAAGGTAAAGTGGACATATATATCAATTTCAATAAAATTTAGTTTTTATTTTTATTTCAATCATGTATGGTCTTATATAAGACAATAAAATGCAAAGTAATATTATTAAATCCCTCCACTAATTTATTTGGAAACATCCTACTCATTTGTAAAGGAAGTCAATTTTTTTTCAATTACTTCTGAATTCTTTTTAGTTTTATCTTGAAAAGAATTTAAAAGAACCTTGTAATCAAATATAAATTAGTTATAGATTATGCTATGTTTTGCAGTTCGTAAGCAGAACATTGACGTCCAATTACATAAATAAGACAAAAGCACAAGGGCCACAATCTATCTTCTAGGTTTTCATGATAGGGTTTCTTACGTTTAGATAGATTATTTGTTCATCTTTTTTCATATTTAGGCGAACAACTTTATTCCTTAGTGGATTTTTAAATATATATATATATATATAGTCCAACACATTACTGTTGTGCTAGGCCAGACTAATCTTTTCTTCGATGTGTACTTTGGACAATCTAAATGAAGAGGTGAATTTGAAGTTAATTAATTTAAGATTGTGATAGTATTTTTTTGTTGGATTGTTTTTTTAACATGTTGGATAGTCCTATAAATAAAGGAAACCCTGCCAAACTTCTTTAAAAATATTTACACTTTCGTGTTGTAAACAATTTTTTTAATTGTTGTGATATTACATAATGATATAATTGTCATCGTTATGATGTTACATAATGGTATAGTTGCTAACAACCTTGTTTACTAGTCCATTACTCTCTTCTTATTTTTCTGGGAATAATGTTTTGTGTTTACTAGTGTCCAATGCAAGGAAAGGGTACTCTTCATTGTGGATATTTTTTATTCAAGTTCATGGAGAATCCTTCCATAACTTTTGAAACAAGTGTACGTTACCATTGTTTTATCTTTTTATCTTATTATATAAAATATTGTTTAGTTATTAACTATTATATACCGTAATAAAAATTTCAATTATATCTTCAATTTTTTAGATGAGAAAATTGCCCGATAAAGCGATGTACATATTGAATGAGCTAAATCAAGTTCAAATGGAGTTAACTGAATTCATTATGAGTTATATATATTAGGTACTTTCGAATAACTATATTTTGTTATGTCGTAATGACAATTTGTTGAGATGATTGTGTTTTAATGAAAACTATGTTGATTAAATTTGATTGTAGGGTTACTCATTCTGGGTTGGATAGCGTCGAGAACAAACTTGATCGAGTATTACATTCGACAATGTCCTAGATTAAGAATTATTTTGGATTATGGATCTTATGAAGTATTTCGCTATGCTAGGTTTTGGATATTGTGATGTATCATCACTATTTTTAGGATATTATCACATAGATAACTAAATGTTAGCTAGTTTTTCGATATTATCACGTACCTCACACACTAGCTAGTTTTTGGATATGACTTAGCTCATATAAATATTTTTTTATTGTAAATATCTTGATGTATATCAAGTTGGTGATATTTATGGACTTGGTTATTATCTATTTACAAGGGTTGATTTAATATCAAATAATAGTTGTCTATTGATGGAGTAATCATTTTTTTTATATCAATATTTATATCATTTTGGAAAAAACTCTCATAAAATTACTATAACGGAGATAAATGTGATCTTATTTATGTCAGTTTTTCATAAAAAAAGTGATTAAAAACATGTTGAATACCTTAATTTTTATGCGTGTTCTTAAAAATTGAGATAAATGTGATTTTATTTATGTCAGTTTTTGAACATTTATGTTAGGGGTGTAACACCCCGCCTAATTAAATACCGGGCAGCTACTCCTTTATTAAATTAAACAGACTATACAGTTGGTTCATTCTCAGTATCATTGTCGAAAATATTTTTTCTATTAAAAACAACTCACCCAATACTTAATTATATTAAGTGTTAAAAAACTTTTTCCATGATTAACAATAATTTAAAACCATTACCACACAATAGAGAAATCTCATAAACACAACCAGATAATGAATAACAAGATTAAATGTACTGGATAAAAGTTCCCACTTTAAAACATCCAATATCAATCCAACAAACTGAAATAAAAGTACCAACATAAACCTAATACAATATCTAAAAACGTAAATGGAATAACAAGAATTCTAGGCAACATGCCCTACATAAGAAAAGTACTAAGACATAGGAATCAAAGTAATAAAGCATATAAAAAAGTTTGCATCTCCAGGAACAACAACTCATGATCAAACATCCATACCCTAAGTTGCACGTCCCTGGGCACCTATTAATATAGATATAGTAGAGAAGAGAATATGAAAGGAAACAGGTCAGAGCCCGAGTGTAAACGATTTTAAAATATCAAGTGTTTAACAAGTGAAATAAAGCATTTATTATGAACATGTTAGATTCCAGGCTCTTACTTGATATTCCCACCTCTCACCTAGAGTGCATGTCTAACGTATCTGAGTAATTTCCTTTTTAATTAGTTCCCACAACATTATTCTATCCCATGTAATAACCCCGTTTCTCACATACGATACGTAATTTAATTATTCATATTCTATTCTCTTTAATATGAATATGATTTTTCATAGACTTAGGATTAAGTATTATTTTACTTAATTAAATTCAATTTCTTATATTCACAGTCAACTACAATATCACACTGTAGATTGAATAACAGTATATATATATTCACCCGATCATATATACTAATATAGCACCTCCCAGACACATCTGCGGTGCATGCATACTCTGCTATCATGTCCAGACACAATTCTCATTGTCTAACAGAACCATAAGATAATTCCCATACATAGTATTATTCATCTCACAATTCCTACGTATTAAATATTATGACTTCACTCCTTAATTTATTATTCCCGAGCCTATCTCATTACTCGAAGATTATATAAGTTTTCCTTGATATATATTCAGTAAGAAATTCACTTATACCCTACTGGTCCGTGTGATCATACTCCCCGAATTATTATGAATTAATCTCATCTTTAATTAGAATTATATTCGATAAAACCTACCCTCTCATAACCATACATTCCTTTACTTAGGTTTATTCACATATTAACTTAGGATTTTCCAGGTGATTAAAATGATCCCCACCCTACTAGTCCTATCCTTAATCTTCACATAAACATATCCCAATCCAAAACATCAATTTATCAACTATAATTCATTCGATTAATTAAAGTATTTCTCTCCAATGTAAATCCCAAACATATTAACAATAATTCGGGTTTTACTTAGGACCTACTGCCTTCCCATAAGTCCATTATGTTCAAATAAAAATCATTAAAAAATACTCAATGTTTTGGGATTACAAGAAGGATTAAAAAGAAACGAGTTCATCAATTATGGGAAGGTCGATCGATCGAGGGTCTGGGATCGATAGATCGATAAGTCAGTCGATCGAGCTTCATGGGTCGATCGATCAATCACCCGGTTATCAGCCCAAATTCTACAACTTTTGTTCTACGGGTTTCATAACTTTTGATCATTCAAATCTCTATTTTAACGTCTCAAATTTCTTATAATTCCTACCACATGATATAGCAACACATCTAAATGATTCCAACTATTCCCAAATTTTTTATAATTCCTACCATGTGATATAGCAACACATCTAAATGATTCCAACTGTTCTAAACAACCTAGAATCATCAAGGGATTGGATTAAAGTATATATATTTCATATTATCCAGAAAACTAAAAATATATGTTTCCTTAAGAACAAACTTATAACTTTCTGAATTCCTCTAACATGTGACGTTTAATTCATGAATTATTGTCTACCAATAGCATGGGATTAATCCTACATATCTCTACTTTCCAGAAATGAATGAAGACTAACTAGTTTATCTTCAAAACATGTAACTTCTCCTCATTCCTAGTTATCCTAACGTGAACATTATACAAACTAGATTGCAATAATCAAATCACTTACCTCTACTGAAGATCTGATCCTTTGGGTATGAATGACCACTGGTGGTTCTTCCCTTCTCCGCTAAAAATTCGGTGGTGGTGACCTTTGGCTCTTGGTGTTCCCACAAAAAGCTCTTCCTTTTCCCTAGAGACTCCTCACTCTCTCTTAATTTTTTATCTCTAAGTTTGTAGAATGAAATGAATAATCTCATCCCCTTAGACTTATAACAAACCTCCCAAATTCGTTTACACTATTCACCTCCTAATGAAAATGACCATATTACCCCTCGAGGGTGACTATTCAGCTCCAAAGTACCTCGAGACCCTATACAAACGTACGAGTAGACTTTTTTTTTACTGTAAAAACACTTCCAAACACTTTGGCGTAGTCAAAATGACCATTTGGATGACATAACACCTCGGACACTAGATTTCTTTTCAGTAGAAGATTTGACTGAGCGTTTGTGCATGCAGCTTGACTCTTTATGGGAGAGTCGGTGTCCATCGACCCGCCCCTCTCAGTCTGTTGGGAGAGTTCGGCACATCCCCAGGAATTATATGAAGTGGTTGTGGAGGAGAGTAGTTAGCAAGATATTTGAAGTGGAGACTGGATAAAGGTGGCTTGCCTTATTTAATACCATGGAAGGAGGTGTTGAGGTTTTCCCAAAGATGGTTCGAGCTTATCGGTCCATGGAGCATCTGCGGCACTCTATTCATGCAGGGGAAGCTTGGGGACCCCAAGATGTAGATGATGATGACGGAGAAAGATCCTCTAGTAGCTGTGGATAGGACTCTTGGAGAGTTTACTTTGTAATGGAAAAGAAGTATGGGGATTTTATTTGGATATGAAGGTAGGGGGATGGAATTATTCGTTCGTTTTGTTATGTAATTGTATCGTAATTTCTTATTAGTTAAATAAACAAGTTTTTGATCATCCAGTTGTGCCTTTTTGTTGAGTTTTGTATTTTTGAATTATCTATACTGATAACTAAGGCATACCAAATCCTTTTGTTCAAGTATATGTTAAAATGAACTATCGTTCTCAGAGATAAGAAAAGAATAGTTTTTTATGAAAATAAAAGGGTCGTGATCATGTAAAATGTGTGAGCTAGAATTTTTTTAATTTGTATGAAAATGGTTTTTGCAGACGATCAGGCCCACGTAGTTCTGGGTAGAGGGAAATGAAGTTTTTTTTTAGAATAGAAGGGAGATGAGAAGAGTCTTAGCGCGCCGAGATTTTAGACTAGGGGTAGAATTTCTTGAGACGGTCCAGGTTGACTTGACGATCCATCTCTTATCTGAAGCCCTTATACTTTTGACTCACTTGAGTCTATATTGTCTAAGTGCTCATCTAGTTTGGAAATTGTGACAAAATTATGTCCATCCTAGAAACTAAAGAGCCTCCGAAGTTGGATTGCCTATTCATTTCTCTTTCTTGCTTTGATCAAGAACCTATTGCCAACACTCACACACAGTAGAATTTATTTTTTTGCATATCATATTGCATAATTATGTGTGCACATGTGTTGAGTGTGTTTAAATCCCTAAGTTTGATTTTTAATAATTTTTTGGGATTTTTTAAAACAATTTTTAAATCATGTTTTAATAATTAAAACTTGTTTTAAAAGTTTTGGGGTCAATCTCCAAATATTACTTGTTGCATTTTATTGCCTAATGTTACCTTGGGTAGAATCCAAAAGCGGCAGAGACTTCAGGGTATTCCTTGTAATTAGTTTGGACGCGCATTTTATATCCCTTAACTGGCCAACACCTGTTGCCCCCTGATTGGTTAGATGTGTGTTTCTTTACTAAGACAATATTCGCGTGTGTTATCAGCCCTTGGATCATTTCTTATCAATGGACTGCATGTTGTCTTGATGAATCCCCGTGAAACTTTTTAAGCCAATCAGCGTTGATTTAAGCACCGCCTTGTGTGAGCCCTTAGATTCAAGTAAATCTAAATTGACTCGATCTCAGCCCTTGGTTTTGATCAGATATCTCGAACCTTCTTCTCTCACTATAAAAATCCCTCTATTCTCAGACTTCGAAGACTTTTTGCCATTTCATTTCCTCTGAGAAATTGAGAGAGAAGAGAGTAGAGAGAGAAGAGAGAAACCAGAGAGAGAAAAAAGTTAGAAACCCTAACTTCGTCCAAATCCTCTTCAAAACCTAACCCAAACACTTCTTCAAAACACCATATCCAAAAACACCATCCTGAGTGTTCTTGAGTGTTTGAGAGTTTGAGTTGAGTTATTTTGGTTGCTGTAACCTTGTGTTCGTGAGATCTTGTTTCCACCTTAGACTTCTACTTAGATCTAGTTTATGTTTCCATAGAAATCTCAGATCTGAGTTATTCATGTTACATTACACTTAGTTTCATTTTATTTCTCATCTTGAGAAATATATTGTTGATTATTTTTGTCTAAAACGTTTTCTTACTTTGAAATCAACAATAAATGCTTTCTGTTTCTTGTTCTTGTAAACTAAACCTTTGACCTAGTTTGGAATCTCACTTGGAGGTTTTCAATCTCAAAAAGTTTTTGTTTTAAATTCTGAGATTGATTAAGACCTTATCTGTCTTCCTAGCAAGGTATCCGTGGATTCTGGGATAGTTTGAAAGGTCAAATAAGGTTCAAAGTTTTCTAAGAAGAAAGAAAAAGAAAAGATCACTGCATATAGTGTAACTGTAATTTGTTAGGACTGTTTGTACTTAATAAGTGTGTGTGTGTGCACGCATGTGTTAGAAAGCACCTTCACAAACACTTACACCCTACAACACGAAAAGTTTTGGTGATAAGATCTTGAGAACATAAGTCGACGTAAAGTGCTGGAACAAATCAGAAGTTGACAAACTGGGAGAACTACATCTACAATCAGAACTGCAGAGAAGTTTAAGGACACCAGAGGGTACATTCCTAAACTTATATAGGTCTGAGTTGTTTGCATGTTAGTTATATAGTTTGTAACTCATATATTTGTTTTAGTGGATTTTTCATTTTACTCCGTAGAGGGAGTCGTGGATGTTTCCTCAATTGGTGAGGTTTTACCACGTAAAAAATTGTGAACAGAAGTCTTCTACATTTTCTCATCTCATTCTTGGTTGTGTTGTGTTTAAAACTTGTTTAAACTATCTTTTAAACTTGTTGCCTAAATCTTGAATAAGATCTCGTACATACTGTTTTATTAAACACATCTTGTGATTAATCCTTTTTTATTTAAGAAAAGAGTTTCTTCAAAAAACAACTCGGAGTTACTTAAATAGTTTATTTTCATAAACGGCTTTAGTAACGCATTTTTCAATTAGTATCAGAGCTTTGTAAACTGCTTTTAAAGAGATCCTGTGTTTCTGAAATTTTTTTCTGAAAATCAAATATGGACGAGAAAAATGAAAGATTTGGTAACTTGACCAGACCTCCAATCTTTGATGGAACTAATTTTTCTTACTGGAAAGTAAGGATGATTGCTTTCATTCAAGGAACTTTGGGAGATGATGTCTGGGACATTGTTGAAAATGGTTATATTTTTCCTACTAAACCAGCCAACGAAGGAAGTAATGAGAGGGTTAAGAAAGCTTTAAGTGGTTCACTGAAGAAGAGAAAAAAGTTTCTCGAAATAATAATAAAGGAAAGAATGCTATATTTATGTCTATAAATGAACATGAGTTCAAAAGAATCTCATCCTGTACCACTTCTAAGGAAGCTTGGGACACCTTAGTCACTGCTCATGAAGGAGACACTAGAGTTAAGGCTGCTAAAACCCAAATGCTTATCAAGCAATATAACTCCTTAATTATGTCTGAGACTGAATCATTTGATGACTTCTATATGAACCTTACTGATATTGTGACCAAACTGCATGCTAATGGGATAACCTATGATAGATAAGAAATTGTATCTAAAATTCTGAGATCATTACCATAGAAGTTTGATAACAAAAGATATGCTATTGAGGAAATGTGTGATATAAATCTCACTCCTGAATTACTCAGTAGTAAATTAAGAAATGTGGAAATGGAACTGGAATTTAAGAAATAATTAACCCAATCCCATAGGAAACAGACTAGTTCCAATCTAATCTTTTCTTCTAAATTGATTAAGCCCGAGTTTAATACTTCCAATGATGAATCTGATGAGGACTGCGATATAGAGAGTTTGGACAATCAGATTGCCTTAATGACAAAACAGTTCAAGAAAATCATTAAGTTTAGAAACAAAGTGGAAAATAAACAAGGCAAGTCAAATTATCCAACTCTTTCTGGTCATAGACCTCATGAGAAAAACAATGACAAAAATCATAAGGACTCTCACGCTAGACCTAATAGAGACCTTAAGAAGACTGAATGCTATAAGTGTGGTAAACTGGGGCACATTGCACAAGACTATAGAGTTAATTTGAACACTCAAAACAAACACACTAGAGCTAACATCTGCAAAACATGGGATGATTCAAGTGACTCTGAAAATGAGGAACCTGAGTCATCAGATGCTTTTGATCCTTGTATGTCCTTCTTTGCCAAGATTATTTATAATGATGACATGCCTATGTTTGTTAATGAGGATGAACCAAACAATTCTATGACTGATACTTCGAATGTGGTTATTACTGGTTTAGATGCTTTGATTACTGAGAATGTTGCATGTTCTACCTCGGGGTGTGTGAGTCAAAGGGATGGCGATAATGACGATGTCAATGGGTGTGTGAGTTTAACAAATGAATCGTTAGGGGTCACTCCACACACCACACTTAGTGAGTCGGACAATGAAGACCTCCCAGACATTCACACACTTTACACTAAGACTCTCAAGAAAAGTGCTAGACTAGAAAAGACTGTTAAAGATCTTACCAAGAAATTGGAAGATTTAAGCCAGATGGTTAAACTAAATGCTGAAGAGTACACTACCCAATGTTTAACTCATGAAAGTGAAATTAAAGTTTTTGATGAAAAACTGAAAAATTTGACTGAAACAAATGAAATTTTGGAGAAAAAGTACAAAGGGACATTGTTAGAATTGGAACAAACCAAAGAAAAGACAGCAACTGTTTTAAAAAAAATTACAAAATTTGAAAATAATTCTAACTGTTTTGATGAATTTGTTGCTGAATCTAAAACCAATTCTGATGATCGAACTGGCATAGGATTTTGTCCCAATTTGAAAACACAAACAAAATCTTTTGAAACTATCAAGTTTGGGTCAGGAGGCAAAAGACCTATTGAAACATGCCCAGACTTTCATTCTCTAAAAACTGAGTTTGATTCAAAAAATCAAAGTTTTAACATTGGGGAATCTAGTTACTCTAGACATGAAAGTTCACCTAAGGCTAAATACGTCTGCCTTTCTATTAGAAAGAGTGAGTTTGCATTCAAGACTGTCACACCTAGGAATAGAATTCATCCTCAAAACTCTATAAAACCTTTGTTTAGAGACTTTCCTAAGGAGACCCCCATCTTGAGCAATCTTTATTGCTCCTACTGTGACATATATGGTCACTCTTTCGATGGTTGCTATGCTAGGAGACTTGTTAAACCTATATATAATCCTCGTACTTACCAGAACTTTAACTATTCTAGGAGGAGTCGAAATAATTATATCCTTCCTAGATAGCCAGATAAAAACTCTAACTATAGAAAGAGAAAGACCAAACCTAAAAGAACATTTCCTAGAAGGAATCCTAAACACTTTCCTAAATCAAATGCTCAAGTCTTTCACAAAATTCAAAATCACGCGCAAAACATTTTTTAGCAAAAATCTAATGCTCGCAAATTTTATGAGTTGAGAGCTAATAAGCGCAAGAGTAAAACTAGAGCAATTTGGATTAGAAAAGATGATCTATTACCTCAGATGAAGTGTAATATTGTTGTTACTGCTTTAATAGCCGAACACACATCATCTGGTTGGTATTTAGACTCTGGATGTTCTAAGCACATGACTGGAGATGAATCTAAACTTTTAAACAAAACCAGATTTGCTGGGGGTAAAGTCATTTTTGGTGATGGAGTTTCATCTCAAATCATAGGCAAAGGAACTCTCCAAGAGGATGGGCTTCCTATTCTTAAATATGTTCTTCTAGTTAAAGGTCTAAAGGCCAACTTACTTAGTATTTCACAATTTTGTGACTCAGACCATACTGTTACCTTTTCAAAGAACAATTGCAAGATTTTAAATGAAAAAGGTGAATGCATAATTACTGGATTCAGAACTCCTGACAACTGCTATACTGTCAAGAACAATTCTGAAATTTTTAATGTTGCCAGAATGGATGACAACGAGATATGGCATAACAGAATGGGTTACATAAATTACGATAATCTTAGTAAATTGTCTACTCACGACATAGTAAGAGGAATTCCAAAAATTAAACCCATTATAATATTGTTTTTGGTTCCTGTCAAGAAGGAAAAATTGTTAAGGCCCCTCATAAGAAAGTCAAAGATATTCTCACCTCTAATCCCTTAGAACTCATCCATATGGACCTAATGGGTCCTTCCCAAACTGTTAGCCTTTGTGGACACAGTTATATCCTAGTTATGGTTGATGACTTCACCATATTTACTTGGGTAGCCTTTTTAAAACAAAAGTCTGACACTTTTCAAACCTTCCTAAAAATTCTTCTTAGGATTCAAAATGAAAAGGACATTCAAGTAAATCGAATCCGTAGTGATAGAGGTGGTGAATTCAAAGACACTGGTATTATAGAATATTGTGACTATAATGGTTACAAACACGAGTTCAGTGCTCCTAAGACTCCTCAACAAAATGGTATCGCCGAGAGAAAGAATCGTACCTTGCAAGAGATAGCACGTGTCATGTTACATGCCAAGAATTTACCTAAATATTTTTGGGTAGAATCTATTCGTACTGCGTGTCACATAATTAATAGGGTCTATCTTAGAAAGAATTCCAAACAAACCCCTTATGAACTTTGGTACAATAAGAAGTCTAATCTCAAATACCTTATAACCTTTGGCAGTACTTGTTATGTATGCAAAGATAGGGAACATTTATCTAAATTTGAGAGTCGGGGAGATAAAGCCATATTTCAAGGATACTCGCCTAACAGTAGAGCTTATCGAGTGTATAATATTCGCACTAAAACCATGACGGAATCCATAAATGTAATTGTTAGTGACACTAATGTAGAAAGCAAGACTGGTGAATTACCTATCGAAGAAGAGTCTTCAAATATTTTAGAAAATGACCCTTCTGAAATAGATAATTCATTACCTATTGATACACCTGAAGTACCTAATTGGGTTTCTAAAGATCATCCCATAAACAACATTGTTGGCAACCCTAGTGAGACAGTGCGTACAAGATCCCAACTTAGAAATTATGCACATTATGCATGTTTTGTTTCCCTTGTGGAACCAAAGAATGTAAATGAGGCATTGAATGACTCTCACTGGACTTCTGCTATGCAGGATGAACTTCTACAATTTGTCATTCATGATGTATGGTATCTTGTTCCACATCCTGATCACAAAAAGGTTGTTGGTACTCGTTGGATTTTCAAAAATAAAACTGATGAAAATGGGATAATAATTAGAAATAAAGCTAGATTAGTTGCTCAAGGATACTCCCAAATAGAAGGAATTGATTTTAACGAGACCTTTGCTCGTGTTACTCGTTTAGAATCAGTTCGCCTGCTTTTCGCTATAGCTTGTCACATGCGTTTTACATTATATCAAATGGATGTCAAATTTGCGTTCCTTAATGGAATACTGGTTGAGGAAACCTATGTATAACAACCTAAAGGGTTCATTGACCCTAAGCATCCAAATCATGTATTTCGTCTGAAAAAGGCTTTGTATGGCCTTAAACAAGCTCCTAGAGCTTGGTATGCGCGTCTTTCCAGTTTTCTTTTGGATAAAGGTTTCAAAAGAGGTGGAAATGACCAAACTCTATTTGTCAAACACTTTGACAAACACATTACTATTGCACAAGTATATGTAGACGATATTATATTTGGATCAACTTCTTCCTCAGAAGTAAAATCCTTTTCTGAAATTATGAGTAAGGAATTTCAGATGTCCCTTATGGGGGAGTTGCAGTTCTTCCTAGGTCTCCAAGTCAAACAAAATCCAGAAGGATTATTTGTTTCGCAATCTAAGTACGCTTTAGAGATGGTTAAGAAATTCGTCCTTGAGAGTGCTAAAAATGCTGAAACGCCCATGTGTAATACGCTAAAACTTTTTAAAGATGAAAATGGACCATCTGTAGATCCTACTTTGTATCGTAGTATGATAGGCACTTTAATATACCTTACTTCCTCGCATCCTAATATTATGTATGTTGTGTGTGTATGTGCTCGATATCAAAGTAACCCTAAAGAGAGCCACTTGAATGCTGTTAAACGTATCATTAAATATGTAAATGGCACTCTAAATCTAGGACTTTGGTACACTAATGAGACACCAAGCACTATAATTGGGTACACTGATGCTGACTGGGCTGGGTGTACTGATGATAGTAAAAGCACTTCAGGAGCATGTTATTATATAGGTAATAACTTGGTAGGATGGAGTAGTAAAAAACAAAACTGCACATCACTCTCAACAGTTGAATCTAAATACATAGCCGCTGGCAGCTGTTGTGCTCAATTAATGTGGCTTAAACAAATGCTAAGTGATTATGGTATTCAAGAAAACCAATTGCATCTCTATTGTGATAATCAAAGTGCGATTAATATTTCTAAAAATCCTGTTCAACACTCGCGAACAAAGCATATTAAAATAAGACATCATTTTATACGTGAATTAGTTGAATCTAAGGAATTAGAAATCAATTATCTTCCTACTGATCTACAACTCGCAGATATGTTTACCAAACCTCTAGATTATAATAGATTCATTTCATTACGTAAATCTATTGGTATGGTTTATGCTGACTAATCTTTTTTCGGTTTATCCAAGTTTTTCCCTTTGTCCATTTGAGACAAAATGGGGGAGAAATTTGAGTCTATTCAATTCTTACATATTCTAAACAGTTTGATCTTAGTGAATTATTGTTGGTTCTTTTTGTATAGTTACTCTCAACAGTTGTAATAGGGTATTCAAATGTACTTAGTTTAGTTAAGTACTTTTTGATTTCTAGGTATTGAGTAGATAGAATTTTGATAGGAATAAGTTTTTTTCTTATTTTTTTTGTTGCCCTACGAGTCCTAGATGACTCAAAGGAGATTTTGTCTCATATTTCCAAAGGAGGAGATTGAAGCCCTTATACTTTTGACTCACTTGAGTCTATATTGTATAAGTGCTCATCTAGTTTGGAAATTGTGAAAAAATTATGTCCATCCTAGAAACCAAAGAGCCTCAGAAGTTGGATTACCTATTCATCCCTCTTTCTTGCTTTGATCAAGATCCTATTGCCACCACTCACACACAGTAGAATTCATTTTTTTGCATATCATATTGCATAATTATGTGTGTACATGTATTAAGTGTGTTTAAATCCCTAAGTTTGATTTTTAATAATTTTTTGGGATTTTTTAAAATAATTTTTAAATCATGTTTTAATAATTAAAACTTGTTTTAAAAGTTTTGGGGTCAATCTCCAAATATTACTTGTTGCATTTTATGGCCTAATGTTACCTTGGGTAGAATCCAAAAGCGGCAGAGACTTCAGGGTATTCCTTGTAATTTGTTTGGACGCGGGTTTTATATCCCTTAACTGGCCAACACATGTTGCCCCCTGATTGGTTAGATGTGTGTTTCTTTACTGAGACAATATTCGCGTGTGTTATTAGCCCTTGGATCATTTCTTATCAATGGACTACATGTTTCCTTGATGAATCCCCGTGTAACTTTTTAAGCCAATCAGCGTTCGTTTAAGCACCGCCTTGTGTGAGCCCTTAGATTCAAGTCAATCTAAATTGACTCGATCTCAGCCCTTGGTTTTGATAAGATATCTCGAACCTTATTCTCTCACTATAAAAAGCCCTCTATTCTCAGACTTCGAAGACATTTTTCCATTTCATTTCCTCTGAGAAATTGAGAGAGAAGAGAGAGAAGAGAGTAGAGAGAGAAGAGAGAAACCAGAGAGAGAAAAAAGTTAGAAACCCTAACTTCGTCCAAATCCTCTTCAAAACCTAACCCAAACACTTCTTCAAAACACCATATCCAAAAACACCATCCTGAGTGTTCTTGAGTGTTTGAGAGTTTGAGTTGAGTTATTTTGGTTGCTGTAACCTTGTGTTCGTGAGATCTTGTTTCCAACTTAGACTTCTACTTAGATCTAGTTTCTGTTTCCATAGAAATCTCAGATCTGAGTTATTCATGTTACATTACACTTAGTTTCATTTTATTTCTCATCTTGAGAAATATATTGTTGATTATTTTTTTCTAAAACGTTTTCTTACTTTGAAATCAACAATAAATGCTTTCTGTTTCTTGTTCTTGTAAACTAAACATTTGACCTAGTTTGGAATCTCACTTGGAGGTTTTCAATCTCAAAAAGTTTTTGTTTTAAATTCTGAGATTGATTAAGACCTTGTCTGTCTTCCTAGCAAGGTATCCGTGGATTCTGGCAAAGTTTGAAAGGTCAAATAAGGTTCAAAGTTTTCTAAGAAGAAAGAAAAAGAAAAGATCACTGCATATAGTGTAACTGTAATTTGTTAGGACTGTTTGTACTTAATAAGTGTGTGTGTGTGCATGCATGTGTTAGAAAGCACCTTCACAAACACTTACACCCTACAACACGAAAAGTGTTGGTGATAAGATCTTGAGAACATAAGTCGACGTAAAGTGCTGGAACAAATCAGAAGTAGACAAACTGGGAGAAATTCATCTACAATCAGAACTGTAGATAAGTTTAAGGACACCAGAGGGTATATTCCTAAACTTATATAGGTCTGAGTTGTTTGCATGTTAGTTATATAGTTTGTAACTCATATATTTATTTTAGTGGATTTTTCATTTTACTCCGTAGAGGGAGTCGTGGATGTTTCCTCAATTGGTGAGGTTTTACCACGTAAAAAATTGGGAACAGAAGTCTTCTACATTTTCTCATCTCATTCTTGGTTGTGCTGTGGTTAAAACTTGTTTAAACTATCTTTTAAACTTGTTGCCTAAATCTTGAATAAGATCTCGTACATACTGTTTTATTAAACACATCTTGTGATTATCCTTTTTGATTTAAGAAAAGAGTTTCTTCAAAAAACAACTCGGAGTTACTTAAATAGTTTATTTTCATAAACGGCTTTAGTAACGCATTTTTCATTATCCATCTAGGTCGATGAGCATAGCGGCACCGCTAGGCAAGATCTTCTTGATGATTTATGCGCCACTCCAATTTGGCTTGAATTTCCCTCTGGGGTCCCATATAGGTTCTACTATTTCTTTGAGGGCTAAATCCCCCTCTTGGACACCACGGTCTTTGGCTCTCTTATTGAATGAACGCGTTATTTGGGGATGGTACCCTTGTATGTGGTATAGCATTTTTAGTCTCCTTTTGTCCAAAAGTAGCAGTTTTTTGAGACGGCTTTGATGTCAATCCTCCTTACTGACTTGGATTTTGATCATGACACGAAGTGAAGGGATTTATAGCTCCACGGGTAGGACTTCTTCCATGCCATGGACTGGAGAGTAAGGGGTATCCCCAATAGAGGTTCGAATTGAGGTTTTGTAGCCCCAAAGGGATAAGGGATTCGGTCGGCCCAATCTCAACAACTTTCAATCATCTTACTGATGATGGCCTTGAGGTTCTTAATGGCGGCTTCCACTGCACCATTCGTCTGAGGTCAGTAGGGAGAAGATTTATGTCTCTGGATCCCATACTTGTTGTCCACTAATGTGACTTCTGCCTCAAAGTGAAACCCGTTGTCTGATACTATCTCGTGCGGGACCCTATATCGACAGATTATGTTTTTCTTAATGAATATGGCCACTTTCTTAGCGTTCAGCACTGCGTATGACTCAGCTTCGACCCATTTGGTGAAGTAATCAATGGAAACTAGGATGAACTCATGCCCGTTGGAAGCCTTTGGTGTAACATTCCCTATGATGTCAATACCCCAGGTGGAGAACGACCAGGGAGAATTCATGTGGAGGAAGATGTTGATGGTTGGAGAACTGTTGGCATTTGAGGCATCTCCGAACATAAGCGGTGCAATCTTGGGTCATAGTGGTCCAGTAGTAGCCTTGTCAAATGATATTTTTGACAAGCATGTGATCATTCATGTGAGGCCCGCATTCCCCGCTGTGGATTTTCTGCATTATCTTTTCAATGTCAACCCCTGCGATGCAGTGTAGATGGGTTCCATCGAAGTTCCTCTTGAGCAGTGCTTTATGACAGATGATGTAATGGGCATCTAGTCTTCGGAGGGTTGGTCGGTCTTTCTTGTTGGAACCCTCGGGATACCTACCGTGCTTGAGGAGGTGCCAGATATCATAATACTAGCAATTGGCTAGCTCGGGATCTTCTGCGGTGACGAGCTCAATGTGGTAGCAGTGGGTAGGTTTATCTTGATTTTCGACTAGGAAGGGGGTCATTGTTATTCCTTTGGGCATGTCGACCATGGAGGCTAAGGTAGAAAGGGCATCAACTAGGTTATTCTTTGCTCGAGGTAGGTAGTGGAAGGTGACATCTTGGAATTGGGAGGCTAGTTCCTGTAAGTAGGTATGGAAGGGTTGGAGCTTCTCGTCCTTAACTTTTCACTTCCTAAGCATTTGACCGATGATGAGGGAAGAATCCCCGTAGACATCTAGGTATCGAATGCCTTTCTTGAGAGAAACTTTGAGTACTACCGTACATGCCTCGTATTCAGTCATGTTATTGGTGCAAGGGAAATCAAACTTAATGGCGATGGGAGTGTGGGAGTCATCTGGGGAAATCAAAAGTATCCCAATTCCATATCCCTTTTTGTTGGCAGCGCCGTCAAAGATCATTTACCATCAGAGATTATCCTAGGCAGTGCAGAGGATGTTTTCATCTGGGAATTTAGAGATCTAGACATCAGCTTCATCCATGGGGTAATCAGGGAGGTATTCAAAGATGTTTCTTCCTGTCATGAATTTTTATGTGACATATATCATGTCAAACTCGGCTAAGAGCATCAACCATCGAGCCATTCAGATGGATAAGGCGGGTTTCTTAAGAAGGTTTTTTATGGGGTCCATTCGGGATACAAGTTTGATGGGGGAAGGCGAGCATATAGTGCCGTAACTTTTGGGTAACCCAGACAAGTGTGACACATGCCTTTTCCAAAGCAGTGTAGTTGACTTCGTATCCGATAAATTTGTGACTAGCGTAATAGATGGGTCTTTCTTTATAGGAATCTTTAAGGTATTGGGCTAGCAAAGCCCCAACTCTACTGTCGATTATGGTTAGGTATAGGAGCAAAGGGAGACCAGGCTATGGTGGCATGAGTACCGAGGGTTGGGTCAGATATTTCTTGATTCAATCAAAAGCTTCTTGGAAGGCCTCATTCCAAACCTTAGTTGAATCCTTTCAGAGTAGTTTGAAAATGGGTTCACAGATGGAGGTTAACTGGTTGATGAATCGGCTGATGTATTGCGATTTCCCAAGGAAACCTCGAACTTCTTTCTCCATTCAGGAAGGTGGCATCTCAAGTATGGATTTCATCTTGGCAGGATCTGCGTCTATCCCTTTCTCACTGACCATGAATCCCAAGAGTTTTCCCTTTGTAACCCCGAAGACTCATTTTTATGGTTTGAGTCTCATCTGATACTGTCGTAGTCATTTAAAAAACTTTCGGAGAGCGGGGTCATGTCATTCTCTAGTCTTGGATTTGATAATCATATCATACACATAGACCTCAACTTCTTTGAGGATCAGATCGTGCAGGATGGTTATGGCAGCCCTCTGGTAGGTAGCCCCAGCGTTCTTGGGACCAAATGGCATCACAGTGTAGCAAAAGTTTCCCCATGGGGTGATGAATGTGGTATTTTCTTGGTGGTCTGGGTGCATTTTGATTTGGTTGTATCTGACAAATCTGTCAATGAATGACTTAAGAGCATGACTGGGTGTGTTGTCTATGATCATGTCGATATTGGGTAGCGGGTAATCATCCTTTGGAGAGGCTTTGTTTCAGCCCCGGTAGTCTACACACATCTGAACTTTCCCTCCTGATTTTGGCACAGGCACTATATTAGCTAGCCATGTGGGATATTCAATCACACGAATGAAACCCACGTTCAGATGTTTGACCACCTCCTCTTTGAATTTGAGTGACCATTCGGTGTAGAGCTTTCTCAAGTTCTATTTAATCGGCTTGTAGTCTGGAAGAGTGTGAATCTCATGTTGAGCTATTTCGGGATCAATGTCGGGCATATCGTCATAGGACCATGCGAAGACATTGATAAATTCCTTTACTAATTCTTCTAGTTGTGCACACTCATGCTCGTCGAGGGTAGCTCCTATCCTAATCTCGCGTTGTTGGCTACTAGAACCGAGGTTAATAACAATAGTCTCTTCTTCATTAACTTGAGTGCAGTTATGTTATTTATTACTAACCTTATTTAGATCATTTAATAATTATTCATTTGCAAAATCATCATCATCAAAAGTTTGATTAGAATCCAAACAGTCAATGTAAGGCAGAACAAGATACTCAAAATCTTCGTTTATTTCATTGATAGAAAAAACAGCATTGAGAACCTCATCAAAGGAGGTCTCGATTACATTTAAGCAAGGATAGACAACATAAGAAGAAATAGGGTGACCAATGGGATTAGGGGGGATTTCAACAGGTAGAACTGGTGCATCTTGCCAGTTGAGGAGAGATGCATCAATAACTTTAATTAGGTGGGATGGATCTAGTGATGTAGTGCTTGAGTGAACCATGAAGAGTGTCAGCCCCAGTGTTTATAAGTTGAATGAGTCCTCGGAGTCACGTTCTTCGGTATCTTTGATGAGCGATTGTACATGGTATTGGTAACTTTCAGCCCATGGGTAGCTGTCTTAGAAAAAGATCTCCATTTTGGGTTTTATCTTCTTATTTGTATGGTAATACCATGGTTATAGAAATCCACAAAAGGGGAAGTCCTCACCCTCTTTAATGAATTGTCCATTCAAGGAATCACTTAGGATAGTCTGGATGCAATATAATCTTCTCGTTGGTCGAGACTGGCAGATCATTCTGAGCTCTTGTTCTGATGGTTGATACCCCAAACCACAAGGAGGGAAAGCTTTCTTCAGTTCAATGGGATCAAGTATCCCTTGTTGTCTTTGCCCTATCCCCAGTCCGGGCATGAAGTGCATGTTTTTGAACATCTGAATCACATTGACGTTGCCATGGGGGTCATATTCCAGACAAACCCTTTCTTTGAAGTCGTCTCCTGACGGGATTAGAGGTGGCTAAACTCGAAATCCTGATAGGAGCATGTCATTCGACCCGTGCCGTATCTCAAGGATTGGATTGCTGGTACTTGGACCCTAGGCATTGTCATCATCGCCCAAGATGATGATGACTCGTCTGTTGGCAAAGAACTTCAATTTTTGATGGAGTGAGGAATACACACCCTTGATATTGTGGAGCCAATGCCGTCCGAGCAATAGGTTGAAACAAGCTGGGGTGTCAATAACTTGGAATTCAACGACAGGGTTTATAGGGCCAGACCCTATTACAAGTTTTATGGACTCCATCACCTCCCGACGGGTATTATCGTAGTCACGTACAGCAGCGGAGGTTGGAGCGAGGTCACTTTCCTTCAGTACTAAGCATCGAAAGTTCCTTAGTGGGGAAGCAGTCAAGGCGGATCCATTATCGATAAGAAAGAGTAGTACGACCTTCCCCATAACTTCGATGGAGATGTTGAGTGCATGATTGTGGTTTGGCCCAATTCGGGGGATTTTTTTGTTTAAAAAAGGATAGCATTCGGGTAGAGGTCAAGGATCCGACCAAATTTACTGCTTCTTTTGGTGTAGTAGAGGGAGGAACTATGGGTCCAGTGAGCAACTTGATCAAAGCATTTATGTGCATCTGGGAAGACATGAAAAGCCCCCATAGAGTGATGTTAGCTTGAGTTTTCTTTAGTTAATCGAGGATCTTGCTCTCCTCAAGGGTCATCTCTAACATAGGAAGGTTTTCAATTCCCTTCCCTTTGTCAATTGCTGGTAATGAGATTGGGATGTGGTAATGCCTCCCTAATCTGGTCATGTGATTTACTGAAGAAGTGAAGAACATGAATCCTATTTCTTCATCAATCTCGGGTTGCTCTGCCACCTTATTTATTTCTCTAAGGAGATCTTCAAATGATATCATCCCACACATGTAGGCTACCGGACCAGTCTTCTCGAAAGTTTGTTCTTTATTCGAATCTCCGGATTCTTCCCCCCATCCGGTGGAAACAATTTTATCTTTCCATGTAAAGTAAGTGCATTCCACAACTTCAATGGCTTCTTCATAGAGGTTTTCCCATTATGTGGGGATATGTAAGGGTAAGGGGACCAGGTGCCCTTGTTTCTTTAGAGTATCAAGTAACTTGGTCATACTACAAATCTCATTGGTTTGCCTGAGTAATTCTACTATAATCTAGATGACATCATTTAGGATGACTTCATCGATCATTACTACCCAACAGTCTGACTCTCGGGCCCATTTCCGTGCTTCCAAGAACAGTGTACTGAACCTCTGCCAATAAATGGTCATCTGTGAGGGAAATTTCAGCCTGAACTCCAAGAGTTGGTTTAACACTTCTGATAATTCCATACTTCCATTTTCGGAACGGGTATGGACGGGGATGCATGCTCTAGTAAGGAGTGACAATGCCTGATAAACGAGGCTAGTAGGGTGTAGGAGGAAATATGGGAAAGTTTCGAGAGGTTTAGGAGAGTATATGGGTGTGATTTGAGTTAAGGGATCAAATTTTGGGTTCATTTCTAGGAAGATAGCATTGGTATTATTTGGGAGTGGGTTGTGAGTAGTGTTTGGATTAGGATTGGCTGGTGGTGCAATGGTAACCTAGTCAATTAGACCTTGGATAATGTTTCGGAGGTGAAAGCATTAGTCGGTAGTATGACCAGCGGTTTGGTGAAAGGTGCAATGGGCATCTGCCTTGAAGTTTCCTTGAAGTGGATTTGGCAGTGGCCGGTGATCCAAGGATTTGATGAGGTTTCGACTTAACAAGGCTTGATAAACTTTGGAGAGGGGAGCATGGAGCTCGGTGTATTCCTTTCGGACTGGGATAGGGAGGCTTTCTAGTGCCCACGAAGTGGTTGGTTGAGAAATGTTGTTTATGGTTGAGACTGCAGCACTGGCAGGTTTGTCATATTTTCTGGGAGTGAACTGTCCGGACACTTTCTTTGGTTCAACCTCTGTTTTATAAAGACCTTCCTCGACTTCTACTCCCGCTTCTATGAGATCTCGAAAGTGGGGATAGTATTTCCCTCCCATTATTGCTCGGACATCGGGAAAGAAGTTCTTCTTCACTATGTTGACTTGTTGTTCCTCGGAAGGCCGATTGGTCATGGTAGCTGCTTTTTCCCTCCATCGGGCTATGAAGTTACGGATTGATTCCCCAGAGTTCTATTTGAGTAGCTCTAAATCACGACGGGTGACCTCAAGCTCTTCGTTGTACTTGTACTGCGACATGAATTTTCGGGCCATGTCCTCCCAGTTATAAATTCTGGACTCCTCGAGAGATAAAAACCATCAGAGGTTGCTATACTTCAAAGTTTGCTGAAATAATTGGGCCATCACCTCTTAAGAATCCCTTAGGAGAGTCATGGAACAGTGATAACTGTGAAGATGGACTATCGGGGGTCCACTTCCTTCGAATTTCTCAATATTTGGCATCTTGAACTTTTAGGGTAACCTTACTTTAGGATAAGGAGACATGTGGGTGTAGTCCATGTAATTCCCAGAGATTCTGACTTGGTCGAACTTATTAGTTAGCATCTTGATATCTTCTTTGACTTTGTTTACTTCTTCCTCTTTCCGATCAATGATCATAGGCAAGTTAGCCTCAGGCTGGGAAAGGTTCGGCATAAGAAGCTGGGCAGATAGCATCCCATTAATAGGAGGGACACGTGGGGCGTGCTGATACTCTTCGGGAACCCAGATAGGCTCGGGGGGACCCATAGTGCGAGGGAATAAGACCTTGGGCTCTTGAGGAACAAGAACCTGGTTTCGTTGCATCTCTCGAACATCAGTCTAGAGGTTATCAATCTTGGACACGAGCTGAGCTAGAACTGCCATCAGATTCGACTGCACAATAGGTGCTTGGTTTGTGTTCTCCATGGAAAGTGGATGGATACCGGACTCGAAAGAAGCAACAGGGGAACGGACAGAACTCTGGGGTGATTTGACTGAAGACCGAAGCCAATAAGGAGCTACGCCAAGGGCAAGCGATCGACCTGAGAAGGCGTAAAATGGGATTTATTTTTAAGAAAAATAATGAAAATATTTCTGGCATTTTTTTCTTTTTGAGATTGAAAGACAAAATATTTTTGGATTTTTGATAAAGAAGGAAGAAATGTTTTTGGATTTTTGATAAACAAAGGATGAATGTTTTTAGGTTTTTTTTGGAGACGGTCTCAGAATGATTATTATGATTATTATGTTCTCACTTGTATTTTTAGGCTAACCGCGCCCTGTCGGACAAGCGCCCATCACGAAGTGACCCTACGGATATTGGACAAAATTTGGTCAATCACAATGCTCTTTGGTGATATTGTGTGAATCATGCATGATTCTCTTATTAGTATCTTATTATGAGAATGTATTTATTGATTATGCCAAACAGGGAGAAAAGTACAAGTACCAATGGTACACAAAGTATGGGTAGGTGATGCGTGCAACATGTGGATATATGTGATCCTAGGTGCACATGGTGTGAAGTGTACACATATAATTTTTCTACAAGTGCGAATAGAAGCATAAGCATGGGGTACACATGGAAAAGGGGAACATGAAAACTTGGGGGAAATATAAATAAGCATAACATCCATGTAAATAAAGTCTAGCCCTTAAAATGAAAAATCCCCACCAGAGTCACCACTGTGGCCATCTTCGGATATACCCCCTCGCAGCACATTGGGAGTGGACCGCTCTAGGTCTTGCGCGTCCCTCTCGGGAGAGCTTTGACCGGCGTCGATGAATGAGGTGAAAAATTTAGAGAGATAGAGTCGCCAGTCTATTTTACTTAAAACAGATAGAAGAAAAGGGAGCCATCCCGAAGGACAACATCCAAAGACATACTGATACATGCGAAACCAAAATGATCCAAAAAGGGTCCGGCGGCTAAGTTACGAAATGGGAAGGTGTTAGGTACCCATTCCACCCTTACGGTCTCTCATGGATTGTTGCTATTTCCTATATTTTCCCTTGATATGTGTGCATGTGTATACGTAATGGAGATAGGAATCATCGACTTGTATCATGGAAGAGATAAAGCGAGTCATCCATAGGAATGTTCCTAAAAGTAATATTAGAAAATAGGATTTATGCGATTGTCCTAGCATCGATCATTATAGGGGAATGAAATGCATGTGGAATAATACGCCATTGAGAAAAATATATATATGTAAATACATAGAATTTGAGAGAATTAAGTCTAAAGAATATAGAAAAATAGGAAAATAGTAAAAAAATGGACTCGAGTCTCGGGTTTTACCCCGAGACGTGTACGTAGCCTATAAAGTCATCAAAGTCCACGTAGTTGGTATGCAAAATGAGGGATGGGATTTATCCAATAAATCCAAGCGGGGACTTTTCTTGTATGTGTGTGTGTGTGTGTGTGTGTGTGTGTAAAAAATGTTTTAGTTGTGAGAAAAGTGTGAGAATTCCCGTTTGGAATTTTTGAGCAAATCCTCTTTTTCTTATTTTTTTTAGCTTTTATTTATATGAAAATAAGAGATGTTCAATAATACTAAATACAAAGTATATTAGGATATGCGAGATGAGAGAAAAAAAGTGCTAAGTAGTAAAACAAGTTAATGCAAATTTATGAGAATTTAAGGAGAGAATTGAGAAAATTGGACCTTCTTGAAGATCTTGGGCTTGATCTTGAATGTTGGAGAGCAGGCCTTGCACTTGGATGATAATTAAGGGTATTTAATTCACCAATTTTGATGAAAATGATGATGAAAAGTGAAGGTTGGAAAGGGATTTGGATGTGGAAATCACGCTGACTTCGAGAGATGTTTTTTGGATTCGTTGAGAGTGAGGTAATTCAGATCTGGGCTCCCTTTGCAATGAGGCCAGACCCTCCTTTTTATCATCCCGGGGCATGGACGATCGGCATAGCCCTGGTCCTGCTAATCGGCAGGTGCGTTTAGGCAAACTGCCGATAGGCAGGGTTTGGGACCTGCCGTTTGGCAGTCTCTTTCAGGCTCCTTCAGAAAATCGATCGTAGAGCGCAAACCATTGATCCGAATCATGCACGGGGCAAAAATTTGTAATGGTAATTCATATACCTTCAAAAGTCCTTTGGACCTCTCCAAGGTTCGGGAGTTGACTTTGGGTCAAATATGACTCTGAAGCGCTCATCGGTCCTTTGGACGGGGAAACTTCAAACGCAAACAGATCGTTCGTTCGTATGGTAAGTCAGAATCGCGCACGAGGTAGACCATTGGAAAGGTTAGGAGATTTACTTCGACATTCCAAAGAGTTTGACTAGGTTTGGTGAGTTAACTTTGGTCAACCGGGCCCTGGAAGCATTTGATGACCTCTGAGAATAAAATAGATCGTTCGTCTGTACCGTAAGTCAAAATCATGCATGGGGAAGATTGTTGGAAAGGGGTTTCAGTGAACTTTGAAGATTCATTCAGTCTTCATCGAGCTGAAGAGTTGACTTTGGTCAAACGGAGCCCGGGAGTGCCCGGTGGCCTCCTGATCGAGTTTCGAGGGAAAATGGGTCGTTTGTTCGCATGGTAAGTTAGAATTGTGCATGGGGTGGACCATTGGAGAGAGGATTTAAAGACCTTTGAAGATTTATTTAGTCTCGATCGAGCTGAAGAGTTTGACTTTTTGGTCAAATGGATCCTGGGAGTGTCCGATGACCTCTAGGTCAGTACCCGAGGTATGACTTGGGTTTGCAATGATGAAGGGAGGTGCTAGGGACCTAAGAAGAGGTTAGGGAGTATTATAATGGGGTGTCTACAACTACCAAGCATGCCTGTTGGGCGTGAACAAAACCATCTATCCTCGTTTGAACTTCAGCTTGCTCGATAATCAATTTCTGTCTTTTCAACTTTTCTAGACGAAGAGTTCTTCGATATCCTCCACCTCTCGATTTGAAGCTTCCAGAAGAGGTAATAACGCAGCCAACCTTGCTTCTTCAATCCATTGAGCTTCCAAGTGCTTCTGCAGCAACTCCCTTTGACTTTCTATGTGCTGACTCTTTAAAGTTTTCAAATGGCTGGTCAGCGAGTTGAATTGGTAGCCATCTATGCCCAACTCCCTCAAATAGCCCAAGAATTGATTAATGAGGGGCCTAGTGACACTTGTAGTAGGGGTATTGACAAGCTCAGCAATAACGATTGCTATGCCCTGAAGCCTATGGCCCATCATTGAAGTGTTTGAATGAAGGTAGTCAATGGTAAAGTCTCAGGAAGGTGAGTAGTGATCTGTTCAATCACCAAATGATGACAGGAAGGTATTTAAGGTGAGAGATGAAGAACCATGAGGCAAAACTCATGAGGAGCTAGTGCAGGCAAAAGAAGCTCCCAACCGGATTCGCTATAACCTAGAGCACCCGTAGTGGAACCTTGGTCGTTAGACATGAATCCTCAAATGCAACTGGTTCTGAATGAGGTGAGGCGACAAGCGAAAGAGTTGGTCGAGATTTCTCTTCAACACGAAGGGGCTGTCTAGAAACCTAAGGGAAGATAAGGGAAATAATGAGTTCAATGAAAGAAAAATCTTAATAAGTAGTTTCATTGTTAAGTCACTTTTACTGGTGGTGTTTAAAGAAAAATCTTAACAGATGGTTTTCATTATTAAGTCACCACTGCTGGTGGAGTTTGAAGAAAAATCTTAACAAGTGGTTTTCATTGTTAAATCACTATTACAGGTGGAGTTTGAAGAAAAATCTTAACAAGTGATTTTCATTGTTAAATGACCATTACTGGTGGAGTTTGAAGAAAAATATTAACAAGTGGTTTTCATTGTTAAGTCACCATTACTGGTGGACTTTGAAGAAAAGTCTTAACAAGTGGTTCTCATTGTTAAGTCACCGTTACTGGTGGAGTTTGAAGAAAAATCTTAACAAGTGATTTTCCTTGTTTGGTCACCGTTACTGGTGGAGTTTGAACATTTTGAAAATGAGATTCTTCTAAACAAAGAGATTGCACATTGTCAAGATAAAGGACAAACACCAAGACACGAAGAGAAAATGGTGAAATACCTCATCAACTGCTTGAGGAAGAATGGGAGATATGAAAGAAGCTGTAATGGTGGGCACCCCAGAGAGAAAGTTCATCTCCTCAAGACCTGAGCTAGATGAACCTCAGCCATAAGGACCTCAACACTTAATGGAGATCTGAAGTCAGTAAAAGGAACTAGGTCCAAAGATTGGAGAGAGCTTGAAGTGGCCACTCGATCTTCTAGAGATACATTAGCCCTTGTAGGGACATAAAAAGTACGAGGGCAAGTGGATGAGCCAAAAGAAGACTTAGAAATGGGTGGAGTCCCGAGGGATAATGGTGGGATCAAACATGGAGAAAGCTACAGACACAAAGTTAAGTGTTAAGCGTAAGGAACAACATGAAAAGTAAGGGCACGCTGTAAATTTAACCTACCTCAGAGATGTGGGAAAAAGGGAGAAATGAAGTGATGGGCCTTAATAGTGGAGGCTGAAGAAGGAAATCCGCCAGCGTAGATGCTAGCAATGAAGCAACTTCAACCTGAAATAAACCAAAATATTTAGAAGATTGACAAAAGTGATAATGATTGAAAAGAAAAGAAGGATTTAAAAGTGTTAAAACTTTTTACCTCGGGAGAACTTTGTAAAATTGGAATGATGTCTAGAGGAACCATTGGCAAAGTGGGTGAACCAGAAGAAGCTAAGGGAGTCTCCTCTGGATGAGAGGAAACCCCCACAGACTCAACAGGTGTAGAAGCCCTCTTAGTAGCCTCCTTTGCCCGATTGGAGGTTGAGCGATGTGAATAAGTAAGACCCATCATGGGAGAATAGGAGGAGATGATTCGATCATAAAAAAACCAAAGCGTCCTCATATAAAAGGACTGACTGAAGAGAAAGACTTTCTTCATCAGCCTCCTAATGAAAGAACAAGTGTCAGAAATGAAAGAAAATTAACTCACTAAGTTGTAAATGGCTAAGTGATAAAAAACTCACCTCTTGTTGAGGAGGAGGATAATGGGATGATATGACCATCGGCAATGAAGGTGGAGAAAGAAATGAAGAAGCCCTATCAGTTTGACCTTGGTCAGCGTCAAGACTGTCATCCATAATTATAGCCTCAGTGGCTCATTTCTTTTGAGTCTTGGTGCTTAGAGTCTTCTTTTTAGCACTGAAAGCACCAAGTGCTGAGGGAACTCTCGTACTCTTCCTTCGCTTTGAGCCCCCCTCAGATGCATCTACCAAAATGGTAGGGAAAGAAGCAACAAGAGGAACAAAAGGAGTGTGTCGGTGAAATTCAGTGTTTATTTGTTACACCTCAGCTTGAACTTTCTTTCTTAACTCCCCACTCACTTCGATAAACATAGGAGGAGGAACAGAGGCACTAGGGAATACATCCAACAGAGATTAAGGTTGAGGTTGGGACTTAGACATTGAAGAAGTCCCACTCTTGGACCTCTTAGATTTATTGGCTGGTGGCTTGGAAGGTCATTCGCCAGAAGCTACATCAGTTGGAATACCCTCACCAGAAGCACCTTCATTTGGGGCTGGCTATTTTAGGGCTATAACTTTTTTGGGTTTGGGCGTGGCAGTAGGGATCATGGAGAAATAAAGAGGTAGATCGATGGGAGGATATTTAGGAGTCTTGCTCAAAGGGAACTCAACCCCAAGAATAGAGTTTCCCTTGAGGCATGATTCTAAGGTAGGGAAAGAGAGAATCGGGGGATATTGAGGGGAACTTTATATAAATTCATGAATCCTGGTTAGGTGCATCAGCCAGAATTTGGTGGCAAAAGAAGTGGACACATACCCTTTCCTAGTGGCACTTGGGATTATGACCTGACCATCCATAGTAGAAGTTATGCCAAGTATAACTGTAGTAAGGTAGAAAGTGTGGGTCTCAGCAAAAGTAGCCCTCTTATTCGTTAACTAAAATACAAGTCGAGGATCCCCTTGATCAAAACCAAACTGCCTACAGCACTAATCGGTGTTATAAGGTTCAGAAGTACATCCCCACTCAATGAATGAAGGAAGGAACCCAGGGGTGAAAAGAAGCTTGCGAAGGATCTTTTACAACCGGAACGAAAGTGACCATTCTAGTTGTAGAAGGAAAAAAATTCCAAGTGTGGGCAAATGTTGATTCTCCGTATGGCCTCATAACGAAGGAGTTCAAAGGGTCAAAAATGCCAATTATCTCCTTTCGGCTCTATTTTTTGTGAAAGCATAGGAGGTGAGGGGGCTTAATGCCTTGGCTAGGGGATATGGAATAGATTTGGCGATAATAGTAAGAAAACACATGTTGAGGAAGCCCGTTAAAATAATGGTGTTGGAAAAATTGGCTAGGTTGTCACGGCCAAGGGATCATTCCATATCAAGATGGGTTCGATCCAACCAAGTATAAAGGGACCCTAGAGCAATGGCGGCCAGATGAAGATTGAAACCTATAGCCAAATGAATGGAGATGTTTATTAGGTCCCTCCTAGGCTGATCGTTGGGTTTCCCTGTCAAGAAGAAATGGGAGAGAAAAACAAGGATATAAGCTTATAATTCCACGAATGTACCTTTAGCCTTGATTGTGACAGAAGTGACATCCTTCTCAGTAGGAGCTTCGAAGAAATAACTAATTAAGGGAGTAAATGTAGCTTTGTTCGAAGACCCAGTGCAGCGATGGAAAATCCGATCAAACTCAGCTCATTCAGTAGTTTCTTCAGTGCCCAAGGCCTCATCAACATAAGTAGACTCACCCTTGGGTTCAAACCCAAGTAGTTCACAAACATCTTCCAAGGAAATGGTGAACTCCCCCCAGGCATCAAAGAAGGTGTGAGTTGTGATGTTCCATTAGGAGACCATCATTTGGAGTGCAGCGTTGTGCTTAGAGAAAGTGATCTCCCCAAACTAGAGTTCTCAGTGAAGACCAACTTTGGCAAGAGATGTAGCGTGGGAGCTCTACATTTGTGCATTCCAGACGACAAAATGAGCTGGAGATCCCCACGTCCCTTGAAATCAATCTAGGAGGAAGAAAAGTCACCATGATGCAATCTGAAAAGCGGACTCCCTTCTAGAGGAACAAAACCCCATTTAGATGAGTCTTCGTCTTCATCACCCAACAGCAAATGGTCATACTTCACTGAAAAACTGCAGGTTTTGCATGCATCAGAGAATTCATAGTCTTTGTAGAAGATTGGGGACCAATGGTAAAAGTGTAGTTTCTTTTGGCGATCAACATCTAAGGCAGTAGAAGAGGGAGTAGCCGTGAAGGTTGGTTGAGCACTGGTGTTGGTATCCTGGGGAACGCTTGAAGAAGCCATAAGGGGTTATGGACAAAAATGGAGGAGTATGGCCATAGGTGGCGATGAAATAGACGATGAGAGGAAATAAACTAGGCAAAAGCTTAAGTAATAATGGCATTTTGAGGATTTTCTCTCCCTAAGTATATTGGGAGTTGAAGAAGACGAACGCAAAGTAAGTGAAAAAATGGCTAAGTGTTTGAATAATAGCCAATTGAAATTCCTTGGTTTGCCTTTTGAGTTTCCCACCACTTCACGTGCAAGGCCGTCGGTAATCATTTCAAGCGAACACATGGCACTTCGTAAAGTCTCCTAATAGTTGAAAAGACAGCACTACGTTATTAATGAAGTGGCGCATGGGGAATAGGAAGGGTTTCTTCCAAAATAAGTTTTGGGTTTGGCGCCAAATTTGTTTCCCTTTGTCAGACATAGCCAATATCCCAAAACACCGAAGCTGTTACTGCGGTTTAAAAATCTATGATGTCCCCTTGCCATAAGTCCAAACAGAGTTTAACTGTGACCCAAGTACATCGGGGAGAATTTTATAGTTCAACAGTTACTTTCAGGGGAAACCCACAAGTTTAAACGCCAGGAATGCCTAGGAGGAAGATTTCAAACCGTTAGGGGTAGTCCTAACGCAAATACCAGCTGCTTACAACTATGTTGCACAAATGGCACGAAAGAGCACAGACAGGGGAGAATTTCACTTCCCAAGAGTCAGAACGGATAGTTAACACGTTCCTCAGGCATTTTAGGAAAATTCCAAATGTTAAGGAAAAAGAGACAAAATAGTTGAGGCTCAATGACAGGAAAAATTTGCGATGTCTCTTCACCAAGCGCCGATAGGCCGTAGCGCTTTGGTTCAGGTACATTGGGGAGAATTTTACTTTTTTCTGGAAATGACAATGGCAGAAGTTGTAATGAAGACAGAAATGCCAAATTTTTTTCATATAGAAGGTTCATCAGATTGAGAAGTTTTCGTGCAGACATTTCATGTTCGGTCAATAAACATGACCCCTATTTTTTATTTAAAAAATAATTCTTTTGGTAACGATCCAAAACCTTGACGACATATACTTTTGTAAATTAAAAACATTGGGATCATGTTTTTGGACCGTGACTAAATAAAAAAAATTAAAATATAAAATTTATATTTTTGCATCCCCAAAAAATTGTACGTTTTACAAACGTGTTTACATTTCCAGACATAGCTATTTAGCCGGTATGTAATAAAATTTAACTAACACATGCTTGCGTGAATATGTACTAATACAACTCAAGTTAACTAACGATTGCGTGAATATATAAAACTTAAAAATAAAAATACAACAAATACTTGCATGAATATGTTCCAAATGTTCCTTCTCCATTGAGTACTACAAAAAAAACTCAAAAAATGTCACACGTGGTAAATAACAATGGACTTGAATCCAAAAAATAACTTTGGAATTCCTACGCAGCATAAAATGGCATCAAACTCAAAATAGTTCGTAAGATTAACAAGGTTGGGGACTAACCTACGTTTTAAATCTAGGATGTCTCTTTTGATTTATGAAAATTTATGTCAAATATGTTGAAAGTGTAGAAAATTACGAGAACGCACTAAATTAAAAATTATGGTATATCTCCCCCCCCCCCTCTTGGTTTTTTATTTACGAAAATATATGTTGCATAATTGTGAGAACACTCTAAATTGGGTTGTTTTACATTTTCTCCCTTCAACGTCATGTTTTCAAGTTTTGAAATTCGATTCATATTCTCAAATCGGGAATCTCGTGACTGCGCGGTCAGTTGCTACATGTTATGTTGGTCCCGTGGGAGGTGTTCGTGACTCTAACGGGGGCACTTGGTTTTTTTCTTTTCATTTTCACCCTTCAATGTAATGTTTTCAACCCTAAGTCTAACTTTTTGTAATTTTCGGTCATTTTCTCAAATCGAGCATCCCGTGACAAGGCAGTCAATTTCTATGTGTTACTTTGGTCTCATGGTAGGTGTGCGTGCCTCTTACGGGGGCATTTGGGGCCTATTTCGCATTACCACCCTTTAAGGGAATGTTTTCAAGACAGTTTAACTATTTCTAATTATTGGTTATGTTCTCAAATCGGGCATCCCGTGACTATGCGGTCGGTTGGTACATGTTACGTTGGCAGAATGGGAGGTCTTCATGCCACTTACAATGGTGTTTGGTTGTTGTTTTGCATTTTCAACCTTTAACGACATTTTTCAAGACCAAGTCTAAATATTGAAAAAATTTGTTCATGTTCTCAAATCGGGCGTCCTATGACTACGCGGTCATGTTGGTCCCGTGGTAGGTGTGCGTGCCTTTTGTGGGGGAGTCTGGGGGTTATTTTGCGTTTTCACCCTTCAATAATATGTTTCCAAGCTTAAGTCTAATTATTTATAATTTTCAGTCACGTTCACAAATCGAGCATCCCGTGAATATTTAGTCAATTGCTACGCTTTATATTGGTCCCGCGGGAGGCGTTTTTACCTCTTGTGGGGGCGTTTGGGGACGATTTTTCATATTCACCCTTCGACGACATGCTTTCAATCTTAAGTTAATATATTTGATGGTTGGTCCCAAATCGACCATCCCATGACTACGCATTCAGTCATGACTTCTTACGTTGGTCTTGTGGTAGGTGTTTGTGCCTCTTGCGAGGGCATTTGGTGGTTGTTTTGCATTTTCACCCTTCAATGGCATGTTTTCAAACTTAAGTCTAATTATTTGTAATTTTTGGTTATGTTCTTAAATAGGGCATCCGATGACTATAAGGTCAGTTGCAACGTGTTGTGTTGGTTCAATTGGAGGTGTTCGTGCCTCCAATGAGAGATTTTGGGGTCTTTTTTTGTTTTCACCATTCAACGGCATATTTTAAAGCCTAAATCTAAATATTTATAATTTTTGGTCATGTTCTCAAACAGATCATACCATGACTACATGGTTAGTTATTAGATGTCACGTTGGTTCCGTGAAAGGTATTCCTTCCTCTTGAGGGTGGTTTTTGCATGATGTTTTTCACTTTCACCCTTCAAAAACATGTTTTCAAGTATAAGTCTAACTATTTGAAATTTTTAGTCATGTTCACAAACTGGGCGTCATGTGACTATGCGGTTAGTTGCTACGTATTATGTTGGTCCCCTCTGAGGGTTCCTTCCACTCACGGGGGAGTTTGGGGGATGTTTTTAGCATTCACCCTTTAACGGATGTTTTGAAACCCAACTCTAACTATTTCTAATTATTGGTCGTGTTCTCAAATCGGGCGTTCCATTACTACGCTGTCAGTTTCTACGTGTTATGTTCGTCCCGTGGGAGATGTTTGTGCCTCTCGTGGGGGCGTTTGGGGGATGTTTTGCATTTTCACCCTTCAAGGGAATTTTTTAAGCCTAATTCTAACTATTTGAAATTTGTGGTCGTCTTACCGAATCGGGAGTCCCATGACTACGCGATCAGTTGTCACGTGTGACGTTGGTCCTATGGAAGGTGTCCGTTCCTCTAACAGGGGTGTTTGGGGAATGTTTTGCATCTTCACCCTTCCACGACATGTTTTCAAGACTGATGTTTTACAGTTATATAAATTTAGTTAATTTCGGTGAATACACTCCTCAAACAAATATAAATTCGGCCCAGTGTTAATACTTTCCAGTTTTTTATATTTCTTAGTAATTCCTAAATGAGCATAGATGATAATAAATTAAGTAAGAAGAAAGCAAAAACACAACTTTTCGATGTACGAGGAACACCTAAATGGGAAAAACCTCGAACGACTGGGCCTAGACCAATCGGCTACAATTATGATTTTAAAAATAGACTCAAAAGACTTATAGACTTAACTCACTAAGACTTGCTAATGCCATCTCCTCTACCTCTGTTTGTAGTATGTAAAGATCTAACGCGTTCCACAACATTTCTTGTGTCTTGGTGGCCACCGAAACCCAAAAGACGTCTCCAATCAATATTTGGCGAATTTTAAACGCACACAACAAGGATGAATAAATTGAAGGATATGAATGGGTTTTTTGGTTCTCAAAACATGATCAAAAGATCACATAAAATTTGGAGATAAAAAGAGTAAAAAGTGTTTTTATATATTTCTATTGTGTTCAAGTTATAGAGCCAACAATTATTTTCGTCCATAAGGGATAGATAAGGAAAAAGTAGTGGACAAAAAAAGTTAACAAAACAAACTACAAAAAATTAAAAAAAAGTCAAACTTACAGCAGGTCGTTCGAATGAGGTCATTCGAACGACTATGTTCGAACGAACTTCTAACGACATTTCAGAAGAGAATGCACAAAATCTCGTTTGAACGACTTCGTTCGAACGACATTCTAACGAAATTTTAGTGAATTTTGTGCAAATTTCCATTAGCAAACTCGTTCGAACAGGTTCTCTTGAACGGGGTCGTTCAAACGACCTTCAAAAATTTCCAACGAAATGTTAATTTTTACACTAACTAACTTTCTTCGAAAAATTTCTTAAAAAAGAATTTTAATAAAATTAAGTTTTTCTCCAACATGTAAAAGGAACTGGGTCATATACCTTTGGGAAAAGAGCATTCGGAATACATATGATGAGGTGTGCATACCCGGTGCCCAAGTTCTTCAATGTTGATATTTGTACGAACCATAATGACCAAAATGTTTTGTCCAACGGAATTTAGCCAAAACTACAAATGACTCAATTGGAAATTTGTCCTTACAAATCTCCCCCATGGCTATTCCAGGACAAACCATAAAATAAATCAAATACAAAAAAAAATGACACTGAATTTTGCTAAGCCAAGACTTCAAGCCAATCCTAAATCCCATGCTAAAACCCCCAAAAAAGGATAGACTGACTCGACTGACTACTAAGCTACATTGTAGAAAGTAGACAATATATTTGCAATAAAAGGCCTCACACATGAAACAATAAAGACATAAAACGCATAAGAAAAATAGAAAGATTAAAATATAGAGATTAAAAATATAAAGTTTAAATATGTTAAACTCCCCCTAAACATGTTCACCCCTTTTTGTCCAGAAAAGAAAAAGGGATAGAACAAAACTTGCAATTTTAGTGAATATATCAAGAATAAAAGAGAGACGATGAAACGATAAATAGGTAATGGAAATCATCCATACAAGCAATATAGCATAAGGAGAAATGAGAAATGATTAACATTAAAGCGTGAAATAAAAGATGTTTTATTATGCACCAATATCCAAACAAAGGAATCGAGAAAGGAAAATACAAATATTTGGTTTAAATGAGGAGAATAAATGAAGAAAATAAATTTTACTCTCTCACAAGTACATAGCTAAATAGAACTAGAAATAATTAACATTAAGGAGCGAGAGCATCATGTGAAGTGTCATCGGGAACAAATCCGTTATCGAAAGAGCCTGCACCACAAAGCATCTCAATGCGGCGAATATCTGCAACTTCTTCCATGAGCATAGAGTATCTCCTAGCTTGTGCCTCATATCGACATGATTGATCCTCCTCAAGGAGAGATTAAGCTTCCTCAGCTGTCTCAGGGTCCCTCTTTATAGTGAGTAAAAGCTCCAGTAAAAGAACCCTATCTTGGCAACGCTCCTCTTGAAGCTCCTCAACCTGTGCACAAACCAACCTAATATCATTCGACTCAATAAGTGGGTGAGAACGAGATAATGAAGGTCTATGTGGAGAGGGAGTGGATGAAGTGGAATAATGGGATGAAACGAATGAGGAAGGAGTGGGCTGAGGGTTATCAGAATGAAAGAGACCGTGATAAGCACCTAAAACTGTACAATATATACCCCAAATAGACGTACTATAGTTGCTAATTCTCGGCAATATGGGTCTTATGTGCTCAAATGTTTATCTTGTAGGTCAAACGTTTGTTTGCGGTATCAAAAGCTATATTTCAAAGTAAATGCGCATTGAATGGAGTTAAATATCCAATCCCATGACCCTAACCTGGCCATCCTAGCCTAAACCTATCCTAAAACTCGTGTGTGTTAGTTTGTGCCCTTTTATTATTATTATTTTTTTTTTAGATTTTTAGTCTGAGTCATTTTATTTTTAGGATTATTTTATATTTATTTAGAATTTTTAGGTTTTATTTTCTATTTTTATATTTTATTAATATAATTTTATTTTATTTTGATTTTATTAAGTTTTTAGTCTTAGTTTTTATTTTAGTTTATCTTATTTTATTAGGATTGGAATTTTTAGGATTATATTTATTTATTAGTTTTATTAGATTTTACATTTTCTTTTTAAGAGTTTATTTTTAGTTTTAATATATACTACTTTTTAGATCTTTTGTTTTTAATTTTTATTAGGTTTTTAGTTTTATTTCTTTTCTTTCTTTTCTTTTAGTTTTACTTTATAGATTAAAAGTTTTAATTTTAATTTTTACTATTTTTATTTTTTTTAGAATTTTAGTTATTTTTATTTTCATTATTTTAATTGGGTCAAATTGACACACACACCCTACTTCTATACACAACACACTCACACAAATTAAACCCTCACACTCACCATATTCCCATATACCCTCACCACACACAGTAACCCCCACACCCATCTTCTACCTTCTAACACCTTATCTCCTCTCTCCTCTAAACCCACAAACCTCCCTAACCCCATTAACAATCCAAACTCCAAATCCAATACCCGACAATCCAAACCCCATTAACAATAACCGACTGCCGGAGAACCCTCCAGCCGGTAGCGGCTACCCCTAGCAGCTCTCCGCTCCCTACCTGCGCCACCATCCACAACCCCGACGTCGGACCTCCCTTTCCCCACGCCCAGCCAACCAGTCAGCCCAGTGATCCCCTATCAGACCCACGCCGGCACCCTCAAACCACTCCGGCCCCTCTCTCTCTCACCTTCTGGCGGTGCTCTCACCGGCGGCCTGACCCCCTTTAACCCCCAAGCTCAGGCCACCTCTGCCCCCTTCTACTCCGGCCACTGCATCGACGAACTCAGCACCAACTTTCCAACCCTTGCTCCACCCGACCACCATCCAAACAAAACCCGACTCCATACCAAAGACCCATTTCATCCATTTCCCACAAATGCCAAAATCGTGTGTTTCCAATCCAAACAAACCAAAACCAAACTCAATAAATCCCATGTGCCTTATATCCCAATTACAACCCATTTTACCCAAATACCCCCAACTACCAACTTTAAGCCACTTCCAAAAATAACCCCTAACCAAATCAGATTATATCCTCACACCTCACCTTTCCACATGACCTCACCATAACCACACGCTCCCTTCTAATTCCTAAATTACCCCCACCTATATTCCAAAAACCTCTCCTCATTTTATCCTACACCATGAACCTTCCAAAAATACCCTAGCTCCATGGCCTACTATTAAAAGGACGAGATAGCTTTTTAGAGGAGAGGAAGACTAGAGAGAGAAAAGATTAGGATAGAAAAATTAGTGAATTCAAGAGAGCAAAAAATTAGTAGAGAAAAATTGTACACATTTGAGTGAAGATTGAATTGAATATAAGTGCAATTGCTTCTCTCCTATATGTTGGTTTAAATCTCTTCTATCTTTTTCTTTAATTTTTTCTAGTAAGTTTTATTAGTTTGTTAATAATTGAATTGTGACTATGGTTTGAGTGAAATGAAGCCCTATATAATTAATTGAATGTATTAAGTAATCTAGTCTACTTTGTTTCATTTAGTTAATTTTTCTTTTCATTCCTACTTGAGTTTATGCATTGAGAAATGGTAAACTATCATTGAGAAAGGATTAAAATCTAATATACTCTTAATTTGTGGATTCAAACTAGAGATAGTTTGACCCACTAATTAGATTATATTAAATTTTATTATACTCATACATTAAAAAAAAAATTGATTTAAGATTTATTATATGAATCTATTCTAGCGAGTGATTGATATAATACTTTTAAATCAATTATTCAATTGGGTTGTGGGAATGAAAATTAGATTAACTAAATTATATTAGTTTCTTTTGTCAATTGATGCGAATTAATTGATAAGATGATTAATATTTGAAAAATTAGTATACTAGAATAATTAACACATTTAATTGATAAAGTGTTGGTTAAGTTTCATTCCTTGAATAGTTCTCAAATTTAAGTTCATCTAAATTCTTATTACTTAGTTCTTATTTGGCACACTAGTTATTTGTTAATTTCATCTCTTATATTAGTTTAGATTTAATCCACCTCACCTCACCTACTTGTTTTAAAATTTGAAAAACATAAAAAAAAAATAGAAAAACCCAAAAGTTAAAAAAGGTATCAAGTGAATTATATCCATAATCCTCTCATGTTTAGCATGTTCACACCTTAGATTAGTATTGACATCCTTACTTACCACTCTACACTTGAGTTTGTTATATATTTGTAGGTAATTGAGGATTTTGACTAACATGGCTTTCAACAGCGACATATACAAAAAGCACTCTATCAAATGGCGCCGTTGCCGATCTTTGGAGCCTGACGTGCTTGGGAGGATTTCCAAATTTTAAGATTCCCTTGTATTTCATTTTTCAATTTTACTACCAGTCTTTTTTAATTTTAGAAGGCTTGTATTTAGGATTTTATTACCTTGATTGTATTGCGGTGCACGGAGACACCATTTCATTTTCATTTAAAAATTTTAATAATTGAAGAAAGCGTGATAGGGAAATCGAACAAGGTAGAGAGAGGGCATCCATTGGCGAGGATTTAGAAGCCTCTCTACCTTAGGTGGGTAGGACTCCCGGGGATGACTGAGATAGGCGTAATCTCCCCCCGGTCGACTCAAATTTTTCGGCACCCCGCGACCTAAAAACCGTGGGAGGTACATTTCTAAACCCTCGCGCCCTCTTGTAAGCGAGTTCATATCTTGTGTGCTCGTCCGTGATCTTGTGTAATTTAATTCTTGCATTTAATTTTGAATGGAATTATTAATTAAATTGACTAAGACTTACGCCCGGACACTCACGAGAAGGGATTTGATCACCCAACTCAATCACATATCCTTTGTGTACTACCCTAGCCATCACTAATTTAAAATCAATCAACTACATAGACCCATAGGATATGGTGTTCGTAGGCCCCTTTTTTATCGTTTTGACTTGTAGGATAACCCGTAGAGTCCTCTCCACCGGGCAAACCCTCGAACGGTTCTCTTTGCGGTACGAAAGTGTCCAGGGAAACTGGGTTTTTAGTGCGGCCGCCCAGTAAAACGGGTTTGTGCTGTCCCCAGCGTTGTACCAGCCGGTCGTTTCGTCGTAGTAGCCTCGTGGAGAATCTCTGTGGCAAGCCTCTTGGCATCTTGTGATTAAAGTAGGAACACAAATTTTGCAAAAGGCGATCACTCATATAAATTCCGTGATTTTTATCGCCCACGGATTTCATTAAAATTTGACTACCCATTTCATTAAATTTCAAGATAAATAATTGATTATGTGCTAGTAAGGATTTTTCCTTCACTTGTGTGTGTCGAATTCCTTTTTTCGATAGTCTGTTTTAGTGAATTCATCTAAACTTTTAGAGTCCAAATTTCCCCCCACCCTTTTTCTTCCCCAAAAAAATCCAAAAATATTTTCTTTTCTTATTTTTATAAAAAACTCAAAAACAAAAAATATTTTCTTCTTTCTTTCCAAAACAAAAGCAAAAATCCAAAACTATTTTTTTTTCTTTTCCAAAAATTCCAAAAACCCAAAAACAAATCCCTCTTTGCATGCCCACGTGGAACCGAGTTAATCATCGTTTAATCCATTCCCGTAGTTTTTCTCCCGTCTCGTCCACATTAGGCGAACCAAGTGTTCCCCTTGATTCTTCCATTCAACCGATCACTTTGAGTTGTCCCCGAGTTGACATCTCTAATCCCACCATTCATCCACCCACCATGGCTGAAGAGCGTGCCTTAAGGGACTATTTTGCCCTGATAACGGCTACCCCACCATCTTGCATAGTTCTTCCATCCACCTTGCGGATCAATTCGAAATTCGCCCGACGACCATTTCCATGTTGCCCAATTTCCACGGTCTTGAACGTGAGTGTCCATATACTCATTTGCGAAAATTTTCTCACGGTTTGCGCTACTTTCAAAAATCAAAACTTAGATGAAGAAAATGTGCGTCTTCGCTTGTATCCATTTTCTCTACATGATAAAGCATCCATGTGGCTACATTCCGTGTCACCGAATTCTATCCATACATGGGAACAACTTGTGAAGAAGTTCATGTCCAAATTTTATCCCATAAGTAAGACCAATGAGATGCGCCAAGCCATTTAGGATTTTCACCAAAAGCCAACCGAGCAATTTTGTGAAGCATGGGGCCGTTCTCAAGACTATATCAATAGTTGCCCACATTATGGTCTCGAGAAGAGTCGCCTCGCTCATAGTTTTTACAATGGTCTCATTCCTTCCACTCGCACCATGATTGAGTCCATGCACAAAGGCAAATTCATGCACTTAACTCCCACTTCCGCCTACAATTTTCTCCTTGAATTAAGCGATGACTCCCAAGATTGGGAGGGCACCAATGAATTTTCGAGATCCGAGCCACCATGAGTAGGTAGCACTTATGAGGTTAAAAATGATCCTGATTTTAAAACCTTGCTCCATGGCTTAAACACTTTGACTAAAACTGTTGATGCTCTCAGTTGTTCTTTTTCTAAACAAGTGATGAACGTCAACGAGTCTAGTCCTTCTTTTCATGTCTGTTTAATTCATGACCATTTATCTCATTTGTGCCCCCTCATTCAAGATGATCCCGAACCCACTCTAGCCCAAGCATGTGCCTTTGATACCACTAGGAAACCCGCACCACTGTCGTTTACTTACAATCCGAATAATAGGAACCATCCCTATTTGTCTTATAAGTACGACAATCACCTTGCTCCATCACAACCACAACAACATGTTGGTGGTCCACCAGGATTTCACCAAAACCCGCAAAGTCAACATCGCCCTCCTATCCAACACCAGCATTCTCCTTACCACCAATAAAACCATCCATCATCCTTTGTCCCCCAAGGAATACCGTCCCACCCTAATCATCAAATTGTCCCTGTCCCACCTCCGTCCTTCGAGTATTCATAGTCGCTTAGTTCTAACCGATAGTTGGTCCCCCAACCCCCTTATGCCCCTCCACCCCAATCATCCACCTCCTTTATCGAGAATCTTCTCACTCAATTTATCTCGACTCAACAAAAAACCACGCAAGCACAGACTCAAGCCATCCAAAGGCTTGAGCAACGTCTTACTCAGTTTGAATCCGAGCGAGAGAAAGGTCATTTTCCGAGTCAACCCATTCCTAAACCTAAGGGAAATGGAAAGGAGTCATCTTATGAGGTTGGATCCACTTCCACTACCCCCACATACCAAGAGGACATGAAAGCGGTGAGTACTCTACGATCTGGTAAACAGGTTAACAATGGTGTTGTCGATCCGTGTGATCTTCCAATCCCACCCACCCCGAATTTCCAATTAGAACCACTCCCTCAGGTCCCACCACCCCATAAATACACCAACAAGAATGCTTCTAAACCTACTGAGGCCACCACTGCTTTTGTCCCTAAAGCCCCTTTCCCTCATAGATTGGCCCCAACAAAGAAAGCTCAACAATTTGATGAGATCAAGCAAGTTTTTCAGAATGTTCACATAAACATTCCATTCCTCACCGCGATTCAACGAGTTCCTTCTTATGCAAAATTCTAGAAGGACTTGTGCACTATCAAGCGATGGACGAATGTGCCTCGTGATGCCTTTGTCACTGAGCAAGCCACGTCCCTCATCCATGACAATGGTATTGTGAAATATAAAGACCCTGGTCGTCCCACTATGTCTTGCATGTTACGAGATAAGTTCACTACTCGGGCTTTGCTTGATCTTGGAGCTAGTGTTAATTTTCTACCTTACTCTCTCTACCTTGAGTTAGGTTTACAAAACATGAAACCTACATGGGTTACTCTTCAACTTGCAGACCGTTCTGTGAAAGTTCCTAAAGGAATCGTTGAAGATGGTTTGGTGAAAGTGTCTGAATTTTATTACCCTGTGGATTTCATCATCTTAGACACTCTTGCTCCCGACCCAACCAATATTCCTATCATTTTGGGTCGCACCTTTTTGGCAACTGCCAATGCCATCATCAATTGTCGAGATAGGTCAATGAATCTTTCTTTTGGCAACATGACCGTCGAAGTCAATATTTTCCACCTCATGCAACAACCGGCCGATGTTGATTCCATTGATGAGGTATGCATGATTGATTCCTTAGTCCAAGAGATGTTGGATACCACCTTCCCAGAAGATCCTATCCACCAATGTTTGGCTCAGTTTGGGTTCGACTTTGATATTGATTCTTCCATCTCCGAGGTCAATTCCTTGTTAGATTCTACACCACTGCTGGACACTTCCACTTGGGATCCTCCATTTGAGCCTCGACTTATCGATACTCTTCTTTCTATGGATAACCCAGTCAACCCCTATCCCGATATTCTCCCGAACTCTATTTCTATGTCAGAGTTTGATGCCTCTCCTGATCCATCACCTAGTTTGGATCTTAAGCCATTACCTGTTGAGTTGAAATATACTTTCTTAGGCCCAAACCAACATCACCCCATCATTGTTGCTTCTGAATTGACACCGAATCAAGAAGAGAAATTGGTCCACACTCTCACTCAACATAGCATTGCTTTGGGGTGGTCCATTTTTGACATTCAAGGTGTCAGCCCCAATGTCTGTAGCCATCTCATTCATTTAGAGGAGAATGCCAGGACTTCTCGTGAGCCACAACGCCGACTCAATCCGATAATGAAAGAGGTCGTTCGAGCTGAAATTTTAAAATTGCTTGATGCTGGTATCATCTACCCCATTTCAGACAGCCAATGGGTCAGTCCCATTCATGTGGTGCCTAAAAAGTCTGGAGTCACCGTTGTCAAAAATAGTGACGATGAGCTTGTGCCTACCCGCATACAAACCGGCTGGCGTGTTTGTATTGATTATAGAAAGCTCAATGCTGTCACTCGCAAAGACCACTTCCCTCTCCCATATATTAACCAGATGCTTGAACGCTTTGCATGCCATGCTTACTACTGCTTCCTTCATGGATATTCCGGGTATAACCAAATTCCCATTGCCGCTGAAGACCATGAAAAACTACCTTTACCTATCCATTTGGCACATTTGCGTACTCTAGTATGCCCTTTGGCCTTTGTAATGCACCTGCGACTTTTTAAAGGTTTATGACTAGTATTTTCAGTGACATGGTAGAGAATTTTTTCGAAGTATTTCTGGACAATTTTTCTGTGTTTGGTTCATCCTTTGAACAATGCCTATCTCACCTCACTATGGTCCTTCAGCATTGTCAAGAAAATAAGTTGGTCCTCAATTGGGAAAAATGCCATTTCATGGTAAAAAAGGGAATATTTTTTGGTCATGTTGTCTCCAGCTCCGGTATTGAGGTCGATAAAGAAAAAGTCGACTTGATTTCCTCACTCCCCATTCCTAAGTCTGTTAAGGACATTCGCTCCTTCTTAGGACATGCGGGATTCTACCGGCGCTTCATTAAGGACTTTTTTAAAATCGCGCAACCTTTGACAACCCTTTTATCCAAAGATGTCCCTTTTGTCTTTGATGAAGCATGTATTGCCTCCTTTGAGCGCCTAAAAGCTGACCTCACTTTCTCTCCTATTATGAAACCTCCCAATTGGTCTCTTCCATTTGAGCTCATGTGTGTTGCTACTGATTTTTCACTTGGTGCCGTGCTTGGCCAGAAAGTTGACAAGCGCCCACATGTCATCTCGTATGCTAGAAAAACCCTACATGATGCTCAACTTCATTACACAACCACTGTAAAGGAATTGTTAGAGGTTGTGTTTGCTCTCGATAAATTTTGCTCATATTTCATAGGTTCCCCTATCATCGTGTGTACTGACCATACTGCTCTTAATCACATTCTTCATAAGAAGGATTCCAAACCACGATTGATACGATGAATTCTCTTACTCCAAGAGTTTAACCTTTAAATTCGCGATAAGAAAGGTTGTTAAAATGTTGTTGTTGACCATCTCTCTCGCATTATTGTCACGTCTGACTACGACCAAGTTCCCATTTCTGAGTCATTTCTCGATGAACAACTTTTTTCCATCTCCACCTCGCCTTGGTATGCTAATATTATCAACTTTCTTGTTACCAATCAACTTCCTAATCATTGGTCGAAACAGGATCGCTCTAAATTCATGGCGAATGTGAAGTTTTACTCTTGGGATGACCCGTTTCTCTATAAGTATTGCCCCGATCAAGTCATTCGTCGTTGTGTTCCCGAATGTGAACAACTTTGTATTATGTCTTTCTGCCACAATAGTGCTTGTGGAGGCCGCTTTGGCTTAAAGAAAATTGCCGCCAAAATTTTGCAAAGTGGTTTCTATTGGCCTACTCTTTTTCGCGATGCCCATCAATATTTCCAGGCTTGTTCCAATTGCCAACACTCTGGGCATCTCTCTCGTCGTCATATGATGCCTCTCACACCTATCCTCATTGTTGAAATTTTTGATGTGTGTGGTATCGATTTTATGGGACCATTTCCCTCCTCACATGGATTTCAGTATATTCTTATTGTTGTTGATTATGTTTCCAAATGGATCGAAGCAATTGCTTGCCGCACAATTGACCATCAAGTTGTGGTCCAATTTCTCAAAGAGCATGTCTTCACACATTTTTGTAGCCTCAAAGCTATCATTAGTGATGGGGGTAAACATTTTTTGTAATCGATTCTTTGAACACCTTGTCAAAAAGTATGGTGTTACCCACAAGGTTGGTCTCTCTTACCACCCACAGACGATTGGTCAAGTTGAGGTCTCCAACCACGAGATCAAGCAAATTCTTAAAAAAACCGTCAATCCTAATAGGAAAGATTGGTCTTTATGCTTGAACGATTCATTATGGGCATACCGTACTGATTACAAGACTCCAATTGGCATGTCTCCTTATCGTTTGGTCTTCGGCAAGCCTTAGCACCTTCCTGTCGAACTTGAACATCATGCTTATTGGGCCGTGAAAGACCTTAATTTCGATATTGATGAGGCGGGTGTCCATAGGAAGCTACAACTTCATGAATTGGAGGAAATGAGAAATGATGCCTATGATTTGTCCAAAAAGTATAAGGACAAGACCAAAGTATTATGCGCAAAGAATTCCACCCTGGTCAAAAAGTTTTGTTGTATATTTCACGGTTGCATCTCTTTCCCGGGAAATTGAACACCAGGTGGCCTGGACCCTTCATTGTTGAGTCAGTTACTCCGTTTGGTGCCATCACCGTACTAAATCCTAAGGATGGTTGCCGCTTTCAGGTCAATGGTCAACGCATTGAAGCCCTTCTTGGAGATAAGCTCCACTCACATAGAACATATTGACCTTGTTGACCCCATTTATGAAGACTGACTATTTCGTCTTGTTTGGGGGTGATCTTCATCACCCAATTTTTCTGCCACCCCGCGCTTTCTTAGATCTTATCCTTAGGGTGATATTTCATCGGTCTGGCTGAAGACATTAAACTTTGCGCTATCGGGAGGCAACCCGCTTTTTCTGAGTATGAGTCTTATCCTGTTTAGGGGTGGTGTTTCACACCACCCAATGTTCTATCATGCTTATAGACTTGTACATATTTTTCTATCTTACTCATTTATTCAGGTTTCATCTTGGATATATTTGTCCACTTCATTAGCGGTTCATTCTGGTAATCTCTTTCCTAGCCTATGCTCTCTATTTTAAAAATCATTTTACTTAACATCGAGGACGATGTTCCTTTTTGTTTGGGGGTGGGGAATTTTATCAAAATCGTGCCTCTTTTGAAAAAATTTTGATTTTTTTAAACCTGATTTTTAAAATTTTGTGCAGTTTCTTTCATCTCAATCACTGATGTGAATTTTCAATCATCCATTTTTTTTAAGTCTAGAAATCAAGCTAGAGAATAGTTTTTCTAAATAGCTTATGTAATACGTAACAAAGCATGTTGCACCATGAATTTCTAGATTCAACAAAATTTGCGTACTTATCACGTCACTACGGTTTAGAGTTCAGGTGTACTATAATTCTAAAGAGACCCTTAAGGATCACTAGTTGAGGCTTTAGCTTGTGAGATTTGTGCCTTTCACCCTTTCAGAGAGTTTTACGCAATCTCTGAGTCATAAGTTGATTCAACTTCTTTTGGGCCCGCATTTTAATTGTTGTATGATCTCATTATCTTTCATAAAATTTTGGCTTGATCACTGAGAATGACATCTTTTTCGAGTTGTAAGAAATGCGTGTCTTGAAATTTGTCCCGAATAGTAGATTTTCATCCATACACCTACCACTTTCCCCCCATATCACATTTCCATTCATTTCACCCATTATATTCTTATGCTCTTCCATATTCCCACATATTTCCCCACACCATCACCTATCATCTCCGTATCATCTTTCATTTTCAAATAAAAGAGTGTGATTTCAAATGTAAATGTCTTCATTGTTGGTTTGAAGAAGAAGAAGAAGAAGAAGAAGAATATAGGGAAAAAGAAAAGAAAAATTGAAAAGAGAGAAAAGAAAATAAAGAGAGTGTGTAGTTTATTTTGCTGTAATAAAGACATTTGTTCTTCAAGTGTATACAATCTTCCCACATATCGCATCCATCTTTTACCCATCGCATCCATTACTCATCACCATCCTTGCCTCATCTCATCTCATCCCATCCTACCTCATTTCATTTTCCCCTCACCCATAAACATCATATTTTCCCCTAGGTGTTTGGGCAAATGAAAGTCAGCGAGGTGAATAACTCGACGTTCTCACTATAGTGATTAGCATTCTTTCATGAGATCATTTTCTTTCAAATTGTTTGTTCTTTCTTTTATGTGTGTGAGACGTTTGAACTTTCTTATATTTCGTCACCTCCTCACACGCAAGAGCGATACACTGACCCTAATCACGAGAGTTCGATTGAGAGAGATATATCCGTGAGATTTGGAGTTGAAGTGTTGATTCCGAAAAGGCAATCTAGGAATTACTATTATGATACTCGACCCGTTTTGACTGATTCACACTACTCACATTAATTTCTAGGAAGGATGCGCCTTGATTATTTACTTAGCTAAAATTTTTACGCTTCTAGCTTGTATTTCTGAAATCATTTTCTCATGTGATGGATTGTGCGATTATTCTACGTCTAATAAGAGATTGACTTCCTTTCAATAAATTTTTGCAAATAAGAATTATGTGGGTATATTCCCTGCAAACCCTCACGAGACACAACTCGTCCTGCAGGGAAACCTAAAGGTTTAAAGGCTTGTTGCACATGCTAAGTGCAATCGCAATTGCCCGTGAAAGTGGTACACTTTTGGTTACTTATCTTTCTCTTTCTCTCTATCTTATTGCTCGAGGACTAACAACGATCTGTTTGGGGGTGGTGTGATAAACACCCAAAACTGTACAATATATACCCCAAATAGACGTACTTTAGTTGCTAATTCTCGGCAATATGGGTCTTATGTGCTTTACACTAGAAAACATTATAATCCCAATCGATGCAGCGGTCAATTTGTCTTTGATCATGGAGCTCCTCGCCCGATGTTTCAGTTATCTAACCCGAAGGTGTCTTTTAGCGAGGCATGTTCCCTATTCTCCTCAACTGTCGCATGTGGAGTGAGTTCCACATTGGCTGGGTGAGTCACCATCCCCAGCATCAATAGGCAAGGGGACGTGACCCCTCTACTTGCAACAAAGTATTGGCCAAAGCAATTGGCCCAAATTACTGAATTCATCGAGGGTGATCCCGTGTATCCTCCAGTTCTTTCATTTTCGGCCCTGGAGCTGGGCTTGAAGGGAAATTCCATTCTCTAGGTTGAGTTCCCTCTAAGACAGACCCCCAAAGAACCTCCCATGGAACTTCCTCCATAATTCCCCATGATCCCTGTTGCCATGCCCAAACCAAATGCCACTGCAATCCCACACCATCTGCCACCACAGCCGAAGTTGCCACGGGAGAAGGGTTTTCTCAGCCACCTAATAAGAATGCTAAGAAATCTAAGTCCAATAAGTCTAAGGCCCAAGGTCAAACACAAACTCTATTGGAGGCATTCCCAATTGCCTCCGTTCCCCCTCCCATGTCTCCGGAAATGGCTGAAGAGCTAAGGAGGTGAGTGGAGGCTGAAGTTGCTTGAATAAACGTTGAATTCCAATGGTGCGCAGTCACCGTTCCTCCTATGGGTACGTTCCTAATAATCGTGGTTGATCCTAGTGATCCACCGACAAAAAGGAGAAGAAGGTCGAAGGTGCCTGAAAGTGGTGGTGCAACGGGCTCAAGAAGGAAAATGCTGGGTACTAAGTCCCGCAAGAAGCAGACACTTGATAGACCTTTATCACCAACTCCTTTCACTGCTGCCTCCTCACCACCTTCGCCCGTGGTTATACCTTCTCGTTCTCCCTCTGGATTTGATGTATGTGTGCATTCTTTATTTCTCATTATTTTTCTCTTAACATAGAGCCTTTACTTATTTCCTGATAACTTTGTGTGGAGGGAGTTGAAAAGGCGAGGGTCAATCCTCCCAGCCCCCCCAGTCCCCAAGTGAGTCATTTCGTGGGGGGACGTTGCAGTACTCCTCCAGCCACTGCCTCCCTTCCACGTTTGCCTTTAACAAGCCTTACCTATTCGCGTCGTTCCTTTTGCACCTTTTATTTGTCCCATTGGTTTATTTATCAATTCTAACATGTTGGGCTATTTTAGGTGGAAGTGGCATCGCTGATAGCCAACATTCTCCTTCTTCCTGCATTGTCAAGGCCCATTACTGCAGTTCCTCTCTTCAATTCCATAACGGGGGTAAGCTAGGTGCATTTCTGTCTCTTATCCTTTTACAATTATTCCTTCTGTCTAACACTTATCTTTATAGTTGCAGTTTTCTCCACGTCTTTCTTCGCCCTTTGCGTTGAGTGGCCTTATCCCTTCTCAGGCCCAGGTTGGTGTGGCTGCTCTTGTTGGGGCATCTCTCAAATACCAACATCTCCTTCTGATGATGCACCCATGTTGGCCATAGTACTCTATGTCGGCAAGGGGAGTGTGCCTACCCTTGAGGCTTCTGCATCAAGGGGCTCCGTTGAGGCTGCTAAGGTAATGAGCTCGCCTCCCATGGTTTCTATCATTATGGATCCCGTGGTAACTACCCATCTCACTCCTGCTGCTGCTGAGGTACTTCTCTAATTTATCTGTATTTATCAGCTTCTCAAAATCCATCTGTATATGTGACTTAATCAATGAAAATATTTGTTTAAGATTTTTTTTCATAAACTCCCACCTATAACGATGACTTAACAATGAAACACTTGTTAAGGTTTTTCATAAACTCCACCTATAACGGTGACTTAACAATGAAAATGTTTGTTAAGATTTTTCATAACTCCACCTGTAACGGTGACTTAACAATGAAAACACTTGTTAAGATTTTTCCCATAAACTCCACCTATAACGGTGACTTAACAATGAAAACACTTGTTAAGATTTTTTCATAAACTCCACCTTTAACGGTGACTTAACAATGAAAACGCTTGTTAAGATTTTTTCATAAACTCCACCTATAACGGTGACTTAACAATGAAAACACTTGTTAAGATTTTTTTCACAAACTCCACCTATAACGGTGACTTAACAATGAAAACGCTTGTTAAGATTTTTTTCTATAAACTCCACCTATAACGGTGACTTATCAATGAAAACACTTGTTAAGATTTTTCTCATAAACTCCACCTGTAACGGTGGCTTAGCAATGAAAACACTTTGTTAAGATTTTTTCATAAACTCCTTGTTTCCTCTAACTATTGTTAGGTTGCTCAGGAGGATTCTCCACCAGTTCCCTCGCGCATTGCCTCGCCCTGTTGTGATCATGTCGCTTCCGAAGAAACTAGACAGGATGATTAAGGTTCCACAACAGGTGCTGCTGTGGAGGGCGAATTTGGGTGTGAGCTTCCTCTGCCCGACTTGTCTACTCACGCTTTTTGCCTGATGGTACTCCAACGTTCTCCCCAGATACCTGTCAATCATCGTTTGGTAATTGAGCAACTTGTGAGCTATCATCCTGAAACCTTTACGGTGGACTGCCTTCGTTCAAACATCTAAGTTATGAGCTACAGGATTCAAGGCATGGCCACCGTCGTTGGTGAAATTGCTAATACTCCAACTGCCAATGTTACCAAACCCCTCCTCAACCAATTCCTAGGTTATCTGAGGGAGTTGGGTCATGATGAGTTCCGCTTTGACTGGCTCATCGCGCATTTGAGGAATTTGAAGAGCCAGCGATTAGACAGCCAGAAGGAGCTCTTACGAAAATATCTGAAGTACTAGAGGGCCGAGGAAGCCAAGTTGGCCGGACTAGCACCTCTACTTAAAACCATTGATAAGGAGGTGGAGGACCTCGAAGAAGCTATGCGCGCGGCGAAGTTGAAACTAGAGAAACTCCTGATTGAGTGCACACAGGCGCAGACAAGGTTGGAGGTCTCCATCAATACTCAATGGTCTTGCCAAGCTGCTTCTTCGAGCCTCCCTAGAAATTTTTTCTCTTCTCATGATCTGTGGTTCCTTCTTGGTGAATGAACTTGTGTATATATTTTTCTTTTCTTCTCATGTAATTCTTGGGCAATAGCTCCCAATTTTGTAGTGCCCCAAAGTTCATGAATGGAAAAAGATACTTATTCCCATGCCATTTCTTTGTGTTACAACTGTTTACATAGATTGTGAAATACAAAGTTCTATAATTCTTTCATCTCTACTTGAGGTATAATAAAAAGAACTTGCATACTCATCATAAGAAAGAACTTGTGTATTTATAACAACAGTCAATTACATCAGAGGTCAAAGATAACTGCCTACACATGATAAACCTCCAACCACTTATTATTAATCTTGGATCGTTTATCTTCTTCCATTTTTTAAATTAAGAAATAACCCGAGTCATGAGCCTCCTTTACGATGAAACGTCCCTCCTAATTCACTGCAAACTTAGGTAGAGCAAGCCCCCTAATATGTTTCACTGTTGCCTTCAATACGAGATCTCCCTCCACGAATTTCCTTGGTCTCACCAAGTTATCATATGCCCTGGAGAGCTGCTTCATGTACAATTGAAAGTGTTGCATCGTGTTATCTCTGTGTTCATCCAATGCTTCCAGTTGCACATGTCTATTCTCAGGGAGCATGCTACTTCACAATGCATATCGAGTTGAGGGAACTTCTAACTCTACTGGGAGAATTGCCTCAGCCCCATAAACAAGAGAGAACAGTGTATACCCTGTAGGCTTCCTCTTAGTCGTTTGATAGGCCCATAAAATGGTTGGTATATTGTCATCCCATGATCCTGGGAAATACTCCATCATTTTAGCCAAGATATTAACCAAAGGTTTATTAGTCTCTTCGGCTTGACCATTTCCCTTTGGGTATGCCACTCGAAGTGTGATGGACAATGGAGTATTTGGCTGTGAGCATCGTTACTTCTGAATTGACGAAAGGGGTTCCATTATCGGAAAGGATAACCTTTGGGATCCCAAAACGTCAAATAATGTATTCTCTGATGAAGTTTGTCACTACTCCTTTTGTTGCTCTTCTCATTGGTATCGTCTCAGCCCATTTTGTGAAACACTTTGTTGCCACTAGTATCCATATCTTCCCCCTCGAAGAAGGGTGTATTTCCCCTACCAGGTCGAACGCCCAGGTATGAAATGGATAGGACGTTGCCAGGGAGTGTAAGTCCACTGACGGGGCGTGGATTATATTTCCATGAAGCTGGCATGCTTTGCATTTTTGAACGAACTCAGCGGAATCTTTCTCCATCGTTAGCTAATAGTAACCTAGAGTCATCAATTGGTCATATAGCTTGGCCCCTCCTATATGAGTTGGATCGTGCGCCTATTTGAGAACCTCGGCTGCCTCTTCCTTCGTGATGCAATTTAACGGCCTATTGAAGTATCCCCTTCGATAAAGCTGCCCCTCTTGAATGTAGAACCTCGGGGCCCTTCGTCGGAGTCCTATCGCATCAATTTTCTCTGTTGGGAAAACTCTATCTTTAATGAAGTCAATATAGGGTTATCTACAGTCAGGCTGAGTCTCCACAAAATGACATTCTGCTACCTCGAAGAATAACTGGCATTTATCGCACTTTCGTTGTAACTCGATTGCATCCTGCTTTATGCTAGACCAGAAATACCCCTCCCTTTGAATTCTTCTATAAATGGGGATCTCAGTCATTTCATAGTGTTCTTCGTGTGTTTTTTCAATCTCTGCCCTGCTTCTTCTAGACCGATGCATCTCGACAGCCATCCTCCTGCGTTTCTGAAGTAAAAGTTTCCCTGGTTTGTAAAGTACTAGGCCAATTCACTGAGTCCCATTGTTCCATCAGCAGACTCCAGTTACCCCTTAATCTCTCCCCTCCATTCCGCCTCCTCTTCTATCGGTAAAATTGACTGTACCATCGAAGGAGTTGTTCTTCGTTGAATCACGACAGTAGTTGTATCGCTCCTCATGATCATTTTCTGGGTAATGGTGGCACAGGCGTCTGGGTGACGGTTCATCATTATGGGCTTCCTCTTGATCTTAGTTCAATGGAACTGGCTAAGGAGCCTCTGAATGATCGTTCTGTATGGTACTAGGCTAATGTGTTTCAACGCGTATTCTCCATTCACTTGTTGAACCACTAAGTTTGAATCCCCTTTGATGCAAAGTGAATGGATCCCCTTACGAAGAGCCTCTAGCAATCCCAACACCAATGCTTCATATTCTTCCTCGTTGTTAGAACAAGGGAAATCTAACTTGTAATAAAGGCAGATCTCCTCCATTCCTTTCGAAAGAACAACCCTTGTTCCTCGTTTCTTTTCTATCGATGACCCATCGAACTGCATTGTCCATTCCTCACCTGTTGTCTCTAGGTGATTGTCCTGTAAGTCGTCTCTTGGGATGCTTTCCTTGGGTGGCTTAAACGTTCCTGAAGGGAAAATAGCCAACAGATCAGCGTACGCCTGGGTCTTGATTGCGTGAGGGACCGCGCACTTCAAGTCATACTCGGAGAGGATAAGAAACTATCTAGCTTCTCTGCTAATCAATATAGTTCTTGCAAGCAAATACTTAATGGGATCACATCTCGTTACAATATGAACTGTAAAAGACAGCATATAATGTCTAAGTTTTTGCTCTATAAATACTAAGGCAAAACAATGCCTTTCTAAGCTACTATATCTGACTTCTGGCCCATGGATGATCCTACTAAGGTAGTAAACCGATCGTTCTTTCCCGTCGATCTCTTGTGCCAGCAAATCTCCCACGGACCTCGTCGTGGATGTGAGGTACAGCTGCAACGGTATTCCAGCCCTTGGGGGAACCATTGTTCGTGGGGACACGAGCAGCTTCTTTAGTCCGTCAAGAGACTACTTGTGAATCGCCTCTTATTTGAGTTTCGTGTTCTTTCGCAATGGCCACATCAATGGATGTGTTATTTCAGCTAATCCAGGCACAAATCTCCTAAGGTAGGACACTTTACCGAGGAAACTCTTCAGCTCTTTCGCCATTCTCGGACATGGCATTTCTAAGATCGCCCGCTGTTTGTCATGGTCCATCTGCACCCCTTGTCGATAAACCACAAAGCCTAGGAATTTCCCACTTGTCACCCCAAAAACACACTTCAGCAGATTCATCTTTAATTTAAACTTCCTACAATGGGAAAACCCCTTCCTCAAATCGCTCAAATGGGACTCCTCCTTCCTCGACTTGATGACCAAATCATCCACATAGAATTCCATAAACTTGTGAAAGAAGTCATGGAAAATGGCCATCATTGTTCTCTGGTTAGTCACCCCAACATTCTTGAGTCCAAACGGCATCACCCTGTACATGAAGTTACCCAACGGGGTTCTGAATGCTGTCTTTTCTGCATCAGAGGGGTCCATCTTGATCTGGTTGTACCCCACATACCCATCCATAAAGCTATACATCTTATGACCCACCGTTGCATCTATTAAGATATCAATAGAGGGTAGAGGGAACTCATCTTTGGGGCAAGCTCTATTTAAATCTCTAAAGTCCACACAGATTCTTATTTGATTTTTATCTTTCTTTCCTACTGGGACAATGCTGGACAGCCAGATCGGGTGTTGTATCGGCTTAATAAACCCTGTTGTTAGTAAGTGTTTAACCTCTTCCTTGATCTTCAAATCCAGCTCAGGCTTATACGTTCTCATTGCCTGTTTTACTAGAATGGCTGAAGGCATCACGTTCAACTTATGACAGCTCACTTCCCTGTCCAGCCCTTCCATCTATGTGTACTTCCACGCGAAGACGTCTATAAACTCCTGAATCAATTCAACCAAGGCCCCTCATTTCCCCTTACTGAGATCCTTCGAGATGAAGATGGGCCTTGGGTCCTCCCCTTCTTTTTCCAGGTTCAACTGCTCTAGCTCTTGTGCATGTGGTTTTGGTCGATCCGCCATGTAATCTGGTTCCTCGGTGACTTCCTCCATAAATTCATGTATGCTGGAATTGTCTATCACCATACATTGTCCCCATTGATCCACCAGAAAGCATTCGTATATCGGTTCAACCTCATCATTAACTTCCTCGGTCGCCCTCTCACACCATTACAATCGATACACCACATTTCCTTGTTCGGTAATAACTTTCTTGCATTGTCTGCTGGTAGCGGTGACTGCTTTCCTCTTCTTCTCCCTAGATGCCTCGGCCACTCTTTTTCCTAAGAACCGACTCAGCACGCTTTGTCGTTAGACCTCATGCTCCATGGGATCCACTCTGGGCCTCATCCTGTCTTTAAGCTGCTTCGAGATGCCTTAGGGTCGAGGGATCGCCTGGTGAGATTCTTTGGTCATTACTCTTGCGTTGCTCGCAACCTCTTTACTATTCTCGTTCAAGGGCCCCATCTGTTCTCTGATCGAGGGAACCCATGCTCCCTCCATCCTGATCGTTAGGACTCGAACATCTTTTTCCAACTCATTATAAAATGCCGCATCCACCAAGTGAGCCTCCTCGATAGCGAAGGGCCTCTTTGTAGCCCTGATGGTCACCTCCATCCGCTTGATATTCGCCTTAGCCCATTGGCGGTACGTTGAAGGAACTAGCCCTTGATTGTGCATACACACTCTTCTTATTAGCAGATGATAGGAAGTTGCACTCTCTATCACGTGGAACTTTATACGAGAACTTAAATTTCCCATCATATTCCCGACATTAACATACCCAATGGATTTGGAAGATTGGTTATCATACGCCGAAATTACCAAAGGCATGGGGACCAACCTTTCTTCTGGAATATTGGTTGCGTGAAAGGAGTTAATTGGAATGATATTGATGGAAGCTCACCCATCCATCAGAGTCCTTGCGAAACTAACTCCGTTACCACTAGCAGTCACATACAATGGCCTGTTGTGAGGGAATCTCACAGCCCTATCGACATCGCTGAAGGTCACTTTTGACAGAAACCTCCACACCAACCTGGCCATGGGTCCCTTCCATTTCAGCGAAGGGACTGCGTCTTTCCTTGTAATATCTATCATCGCCTGGGTTATCTCCAACCTACTCTCTTTTGGAATCCCCACTTATTCGAAGAACCAAGTGAACTTCGGGGATTTTGAAACTGCCCAATATTCTAGGGTTGGGTCTACCTCTTCACCTTCAACACCATATACATCCTCCACATCCTTGATTCTTGTTTCATCATAAGCTAATACTACATTATCCATTCCCTCGGTACAAATCTCCAAAGCTTCCTCGTAATCCTCTCTATTCCCTCTCTCTGCTTCTTCATCGAGATTGGCTCCATGTGCTGGTAGTGGGTTGTTATTGATGTTCTGTGGAGGAATTTGCAACATCCTTGCCTTCACGTATTTGTCAATAATTCTTCTCAGTGTGAAGCAACTTTCTGTTGGATGCTGGATCCTTCGATGAAATTGGAAGTACCTAGGATCCACCTTCGTTGTCGCATCAGGTTACCTAACGATAATATCTTTTGGCTCGTAGATCATTTCGCCTTGGACCATTGCGTTGTAACAACTGAAAGCCTCCTCTACTACAAGGCAATGGTGGTGGGTCCTCCCTATTTCTTCCAAACTTCCTCTTATTGTCCTTCTTCGATGCCTTGCCCTCATCTCCTCCCTCGGTGTACCCTAATCGTGGGGGCTGAGATCTCCCCCCCACAAGTTGTATCGGTGGCCTAAACATCATGGGCACCACCACTGGGTTTGGTCGTACCACTAAGGAGATGTTTCTCTCTACTTTTAAGAATGCCGAGAAAGTCCCCTCGCGCGTCTCATTGATGAGATGGAAGATGTACTCAGGAAGCCGCCCCTCAGTACAAATCTGCAATAACTTGGATTCTTTGGCTTCCTCCCTCACATCGAGGGATCTTTCTCTCAATCTTCGAACATAGGCCACCACTTCTTCCCCAGGTAATTGCTTCTCCCTACCCAGTTGGGTCAAAGTAAACTCGTCTTCTACCAGAAAGAACTTCTGGACAAACAACACATGCATCTCTTCCCACGTAGAAACACTCTTGGGAGCCAAGTGAGAATACCAGGTATATTCTTTATCAGTTTAAGGATTTAGAGAACTCTCTCAACCTGAGCCTCTTGTTGTTATAATGTGCCCCCAAGTGCTCAATGAAGCACCTAATATGCTCCTTCGAGTTCCCACCTTTCCCTGTGTATTTCTCAAAAATGGGGGGAATATAGTCCTTTGGATAGGTCTTATCATTGTATTCCTAAGGATAAGGTGTTCGAAAGGCATCATAAACTGAATCTACCTCGCCAGCAGATTGCGAGGAGGCTTGCATGAACTTCAACATCTCTTTATGCATCTCCTTTCTCATTTCTTCCATGGGTAATGCTACTGGGGCAATAGCCAATGGTACCATGGGTTGGGTGCCCGTTGCAGCTGGCACCAACGTCATAGCGGGGGCCGTTGAAACTCCTGAGGTTCCCACTGTTGGGTTCACAATAGAGGGTATGCTTGCTGGGAACATTCCTGTAACACCTGCACCTGGTGGGGTCGTTGGAGCTACCCCTAGTGTTACGAAGGCATTAGCCTCCAGTCCTCCCAGCATAGTTAAAGCTAGTGGAGTTTGCAAAAACTCATAAAACTTGCTCATGAGGAGCGTGACCTGAGTGGGTCCCAACCCCGCACTCGTGGAAGCTTTTGTCAACCCCGGAATGCCTGACGTCGCCGGAACCGGAGGTACCTCCACTCGAGGAGACCCATCCTTTAGGGCCTCTAGTTCTCTCGCATCTTGTTGTTCATTATGCTGGATATCATCAAAGTTGATCCTTCGATTAGCATTATCCCACGCCATACTCCTTACTTATAAGAATTCCTCCCCAGCGGGGTCTCCAAATGTAAGAGGGTAGTTTACATTAGATGGAGGCGTAACCCCTATTTGAGTATAGTAATGGTAAGCTAATTTGGCTAAAGCATTAGATTAATAATAGGACACACAATCATAGACCCAATGAAGATAAACTCAGTTTAAACTCACAAAAACTCTCGTGTATAACTCAAAAAGTGGTAGTGGAACTTTAGAAGTAACTGAGCTAGAGGGAGGGAGAAGTAAGCACCCTAGATACACCTTGGTAGGCAGGTAGAAACACACCAAATACCATCAAGAATCTCTGTCAAGTATTAAAAGCTTCATAATAAATAACAATGGTGGGTGAGTAAACCCTTTGGTTTGTAATAACTCTCTCAAAATGCGTATATCCTCTCTAGTAATAACTCCGCAACTCTCAAAAAGATCATCCTCTCTCAAAGGTGGTTGGGGTCCTTAAATAACACCCCCCCCCACACACACACCACCCCCGAGGCAACTCATTCATTTAAGACTATGAAAGACATCCCTCATACTTTATGTCACAACATTAAATTCCTCATGCACTAGTTGTCTCCATGTCATAAACATTAAAGCCAAGAAATGCTTTTTGCCTAACCATTGTATGTCAGGGGGTTATTGTCGCAGAGGTGGCTCACCAACTGCCTGACAGCCCCAAATACCACGGTGGTTTACTCAAGTGTAGGTTTGACATTGTTTATCTGGATAGTGACATCACCTATAGTAGATGTGACATAAAGTAGAGGGTTGTTTGGTTATCAACTCAACGCCCAATGGAACTCCAAGATTCTCCGCCCGAGGTTCCACGGCAAGGGTCCTTCGGTGTTTTTACCAGGTGTATTCAAGATGGTCAGGACAATACCCAACGGTGCCTCACTTCTCAATCCTCCAAACCAAATCCCTCTAAAGTTTCCACGGGGAGGTCATTCTATAAAGCATGAAAGCTCTCCCAGGCCCTGCCAAGCCTAGTCTCTCGCGAGTACTTTTTGACCTCACACTAAAACTCATTATTATTCTCGTTACATCATTACAATAGTTATAGCTTATAGTCAACATAAACAAAAAATACAATATGACTAATACAAGAAGCTAAGGTATGAGTTGCCACACCAAGATGCCTCGCTGAGTTTCCACGCTTGAGTTGCCTCGGTTGCTTAATCTCAAACACTTTTTCCAATTAGGCAATTATCCCTAATCTCATGATTACCTTCAAGCCCCCTCTACACAGACTCATACAAAAAAGTCAGTCCATGTATGATATTAGTGTAAATCCGCTGATACCTTATCTGAGTTTGTAAGCTAACCCAACAGTCGTGTTCATATAGAAAAAAAAAGAACAAAACTCATATAAACTCCTACAAATGATCTATACGTTGTATTATGCACAAACTCAGTTGAAAGAAAAATGAAGATTTTTAACAAATAATTAAGGGTCTAAACTCACCGTGAGGAGAAGTAACGGAGCATATTTAGCTTTACTATTGGTGAATATTTTTCCCTCCGATGCTATGTCACTTTAGTTGTGGAGGAGTTGAAATTGAGTACACTATCGATGTGAATATATGGAGTCAATATCTTAGGATGTGCGACAACCACTCTAAGATTGTGAGTCCCTATGTGAATCTTCCTACAACCCATTTCTTAATCCAAATCATTGATGTTTCAATGATTTTCAACCATTAGATTTAAATGACACACATGCAATCTTAACCATCAATTCACAAATCCTAAAAATTCTACATCTTTTAATATATGGATGATATCATCAACTTATATATATATATATGTGTGTGTGTGTGTGTGTGTGTGTGTGTGTGTGTGTGTGTGTGTGTTTGTGTTTGTGTTTGTGTGTAAAAATATTGAGGAAAGGTATCACACATGTAAAACACCATGTGTTTATAACGACCCCCATTTTCCACGTAAAGGTTAGCCAGACACAATAGTTTGAAGATGGGGCTTGTCTAACAACTTATACCATTTTCCTCATCAAACCATAAATGACATTTTATAATTTAAGACATACTCACACCCTAAAACCATATGAAGTAATAACTGAAAATACTAATTCCAACTCACATAAATCATAAAACATCCATCTCAAGTATAACTAAAAATTAAATGACTGAAATAATAAATCTTAGGTTTAAGCCCATACAATCATTGAAATAAAAAAAAATGACTCAAATATATAATTACAACCTATGTTAGAATCAAATCAACCACATCCGCTAATGATCAAGTACGACGACAAGTCTAATTTCCTTTGAGCCCTGTGGTCCCTATCCAGACAAACATGGGAGGACAAACATTTTATAATACGGGTCAGTGCCATAAAGTTGCAACAATTAACTTATAAAACCAATATATATTGTATATGGTAAATTCACATTACACACCTCATATTATCGCTCACATAAAACAAGTATCCCATCGCTTATCTAAGTGTAATACTATATGCATTCCAACTCAAGTCCAAATCTGAAGTCCGGTATCTACACTAATGTAATAATATCAAAGACATTTATCACATACATTAAACATAAGCTAAATATGCACACACGTGATTTTAATCCCAAGAATGGCCCCCAAAATACTACCCCTAAGAAATATCATATCATAACATTATGCATTTTACATAGCATTGTGTTCATTAATAATTGTTTACATCATTAGACTACATGAATTTATTCTCAATAAATTTATACAAATATATTTTGTTCTTACATATATACGACACACAAAGGTATCTTGTTTTGGTGTCTATTTTATGCTTCATCGATAAGTCCTGAGGAGTCCCTCACCAAACGGATATAAAGAAAATAAAAATAAGTAGGACGGTCCCTACGTAGTACACCATTTCAAGGTCCATACCCCTAACGATGACAATGGATCCGTCTATCCCATTTCCTCATCGCAAGTGGTGTCTCCATCATAGAACCTAAAATAACAACCTACATAATGCCTAGCCCATTAGTCCTGATACGTTCTACGATCTGAAGACATACTCAACCCTAACCGATAGGCCATCCACGAACACAATTATTTTCACACGATTAATAAATACTTATATGTAGAACAAAACATGTATACGTAACTATCCCTATATTTATCACAAATTACGTTTCATCAACCTTCAGATAATACCCTTGTCTTAATAATTAACACCCTAGTTAATTATTAAATTCCCCAAATAATGAATAGCGATACAAAACTATTTTTAATTAAATATTCTCTCACTCGGATAACCTCCTATATATTTTCTTGACTTCATAAAAATACCCTGAACGTTTCCACGAACCAACCTTGACCCAACCCAGGAGCTAAATCGATTCGCCTTCCAAAGACGAATAGATTCGCTTGGCTGAGTCGATTCGTCCTCGAGGCTGAATCGATTCGAAACACGACAGAAGCCCAAATCTGCTATGTTTTCCAATACGAGTTTCATTCCTAAAAAACCTAATTTTGTTTCTAATATTATATTCACTTTCATTTCAATAAATATCATCCAATTATGGTCAAGAAAACAATATGACATCATTATCTACCCAATCCATGTATGGTCATCCCCATAATTTCAAGAAATCAGATCTAGACATTGGAGGTTATTTAACCCCAATTCAAGATCATAATTTTTATCTAAAAAATTCAGAACAAAGGAATCAATACATGATTTGAAATAATCTAAAAACCTAAATCCTATCACATGGATTCTAATAGTAAATTTCTCAACAAAACATCAATAATTCCAGGTTTGCCACCAGAACGTTTAATTATCAAAACACCATTATTTTCATATTTGTTATAAAGAGTTTTAGATTCCACTCCATTTGTTTTCAATCACCAAATCAACTTTTAACCTAGAATTGAAATGAGAAAGTATGGATATGAATAAAAAACAAAATATAATTAGTTTAACAACATTTTTTTCCTTAAACTGATGATGTGAGCCTCCTCTCTTGAATATTATTCTTAGTTTACTCTCTAACCTTGATTACTTCTTCTACAGGGTGTGGGGCTTCTACGACAACTCTAATATTGATGGTATGTCTTTAGGTTGGGTTATTAACCTAATTTAAATCTCAATCTTGTATTCCCCTAAAACCCCCAATTTTGGGCCCCCAAACAAGCCCGAAATAATACCTAAATTGGTCTAAAATCTCCCCCATGGGTATAATAATCCCTTAAGCACAACTTAAGATGTTTAAAATGCCTAAACGAGATCCCAATTCACTCTGAAACTCACCCAAACAATGTTTACCCCCAATTACGTATTTTGGTATGTTTTATCATGACATAATATTAATTCAAGTAACATGCAATTTTATTATTTACAAATATACACATCTGGCATAAATGAATCAGATAATCATGCATATCACATTCAAGCACTTTGTTCAAGAAATTTATTTATTTAAAATTATTATAAAAAGACGGGGTGTTACAATCTCCCCTCCTAATAATAGAATTCCGTCCTCGAAATTTGAAATGTACCTGGCTCGAAGAATTTTGGATACTTCTCTCACATGTCATCCCCTCTCTCCAATGTCGACCCATCCTCGTTTTGGTGACCCAACTCCATGTGTGATAATAGAACAAGCTATCTAAAATAGATACAAGTCTCTCCTCATAACTCGCTTCAGGCCAAAGCTCCATCTCGTGAAAATATATGTTCTAGTAAGCTAGCTCTTATCTAAGAAATATCCGTAATACAAAAATATGAAAAACTTCATGGATCCTCTACAAATGATTCGATAAAGCTAATAGATACGCTATTGATCGAATCTTCTCAATAATATGGAATGGTACTATATAGCAGGGAGCCAACCTCCTTTTCTTTCCAAATTACATTATTTCCTTCATGGGAGACACCTTAATTAGAACCTGATTACCAACCTTAAAATTCAAGTGTTGACAAACTACATTAGCATAACTCTTCTGTCTATCCTAGGCAATCTGAATCCTAGCCCGAATTATCTCCACTTTCACCGAAGTTTCCTTGATGAACTTCGTCCTAAGAAGAGTTCTGCTATTCATACTCCTCCAAGTACTCAATAGGACGCATCTATAAAGATCTTATAGTTAATCCCTCCACAAGGAAAAGTAAGTACTAGAGCTGATGTTAACCTGACCTTTAGGTCACTAAAATCCCGCTGACATGCATCATCCCATATAAATGGTACCTCCTTTCACGTCAAATTCATTAGAGGCCAGGATATCTTTGAGAACCCATAAATGAATCGATAGTAGTAACATTCCAATCCATAAAACTATGCACCTCCGTAAGTGTAATGGGATGTCCCCATTCCATCACGACTGAAACCTTTCTCGAATCCACTGATATCCCCCTCTCAGATATAATATGGTCTAAGAACTGAACTTCCCTTAATTAAAATCCACATTTATTGAACTTTGCATAGAGCGAGTGGTCCCATAACATCTGCAAGACTATCTAAAAGTGTTATACATGCTCATATGTAGTCCGAGAATAAATCAATATGTCATCAATGAACACGATGGCAAACTGATATAGAAATTCCTTGGACACCCTATTCATTAGGACCAATAAACACTTTCGGTGCATTGGTCAGGCCAAAAGGGATAACCAAGAACTCATATGATTCATATCTCGTTAAGAATGCCGTCTTCGAAACATATTACTCCCGAATACTAAACTGATGGTACCCCTACCTCAAATCAATCTTAGAAAAATATGATGCAATCCCCAGCTAGTCGAATAGATCAGCAATATGGGGGAAACGGGTACTTCTTCTATATAGTGACCTTTCTTAACTCCCTATAATCAATGCAAAGCCTCAAAAATTCGTCCTTTTCGTCATAAACAAAATGGGATCACTCCAAGGTGAATTACTCCTCCAAATAAATCCTTGACCCAGTAAATGTTGAATCGATCTCTAAGATCTCTCATCTCCGAAGGATCGATGTGATATAGTGCATGTCTGATGGGTCTCGTACCCGTAATCGAGTCAATTAAAAACTCAATCTCTCAACTCAGTGGTAACCCTAAAATTTGTCCAAATACATCATGGAAAATTCCAAAGAATCGGGATTGAGATTAATGAAATAACAACATCATCAGAATTCTCCTCCTTAATTTAATATAAATTCATGCTCGACCCTCCCTTCGAGTGAGGCATCGAAATAAGAACATCTCTTTCCCTAGAATGGCAAAAATGATGTACCTCCCATAACAATAAACACAACCCCTATAAGTAGCTAGCTAATACATACCTAGGATAATGTCATACTCTGACATACTGATACAAGTAGGTCTGCCACAAACCTAAGTCTCTTAATGTAAATAACTATACCTCTGAACATGAAACGTATAAAATCCCCTTTACCCATCGGTGAATCAATTTCAAACACTGTCAAATGAGAAGTCTATTATCCCTGATGCACGAGAAAAACTAGTACAAAGAAATGAATGAGATGCACCAGTATAAAATAAAATGCGTCCCACATGCCCATAGGGAACATATTCTCCACTACTTGTTCTAGAATTGGTTCCTCTTAAGCTGTGACATGGTACACATATCCATACTGTAACTGCGGCTACTTCCCCTGAGGTGGGGTAGGTGTATCTAGTAGTGCTGGCATTATAATCCATGGTGGGATTAGAAAATGCTAATGTTTCTCGGTGGTGCCTAATACCCACATCGTTGTCCCTAATCTTATGACCCTAATTTCCCCGAGAGCACTTCTTTGCTAGGTGTCCCTTCTTTTTACAAATGTAGCAATTTCCTTAAAATTGAGGCCTATCTAGACTCATCCCTTCTGCCCCTAGTCCCGATGGCCTCTTTATTACTGGCCCAAGCCCTACCGACCTTACTTTTTTCTATCATCAAAATCCCTGTTCTTTTCATACTGATCTCCTACCTGGGACCCCTTAAATCGTTGGGTCCCCTGATTCCCATTTTCACTTATCTTGTCCCATTGGATCGCCATCTCTAAACTAGATCTCTTCCCCTCTTATGTCTTTAAAGTGATCGGTGATCCTGACAATGTAGAAAAGCCGCATTTACCATCCAAGTGTAGGTGGTAACAATCGAATACACCCCTCTAAAAAAAAATTCTATATTCCTTTTTCTTCAGTGTTTACCTCATCTTCAGAAAATAAAGCCAATGATGTAAAGTCCTCCTCATACTCTTCTATGGTACCACCCTCCTGATTAAAGTCCATAAACTTCCTCCTCTTATCTGATTTCATAGAGTATGGAAAATACATTTCCTCGAACTTTACTCAGAATTCATCAATAGTCAATCAGTCCCGCTCATCTGGTGTGGTGGCAGACTCCTACCATTGTAAGGTCGTTCCTACTAGTCGAAATAAAGCTAGCATTTTATTGTGCATTACCATTCAATCAACCATCCTTAAATCTCTTTGAATGTCTTTCTTTCACTGATTGTCCACCAACATATCCGGACTCTCAAAAAACTCTAGTAGGTGGACTTTAGTGAAGGCCTCCTTGGATCTCTCCAAAACTAAGCCACGTGCCTAAACAGGTAGCACCACATGCTGTAAGGGTGGTGATGGTGAGTACTGCTGTGTCTAAAACTACTGTAGCATAGATTCCATTATTGTAGAGACTACTTGCATCAATATTGTGGTAATTTATGTTTGAGTAATCATAGGTGGAAATAATGGTAGCTATGGATTTGGTTGTTGCTTTTGTTGAGCCCTCTCCTCTATATCCTCGATGGTAACAAGTCGTGGTCTACCACGTCTATCATTTGCCATTTAAAAGAAAAGAAGATTGGTATTCGTAATGTATTATGAAGTGTATAAAGATTCTTAATCATAGGGCAATATATATTAAACAAATGTAATGTAAAATGTAATTAGCGCAACACAAATCCAAAGGAAACTAGAGCCTAGATGCCCTGATACCAACTATTACAAACACCGTTTTCCATGTAAAGCTTGGACAAATGCAATATGCCTAAGATGGGGCTTGTCCAATAATTTACAGCATTCTCAGCATCAAACCATAAATGCCATTTTATAATTAAGGATGTTCACACATTAAAACCATATGAATTAATAACTGTCAATAAATAAGCCTTACTCTCGTAAGTCATAAAGCATCCATCTCAAGTGTAACTATAAAATAAATGACTAAAATAATAAATCTCAGACGTATGCCCATATAATCTCTTAAATAATAAAACGACTGAAATAGAGAGTGGCAACCTATGCCATAATAAAATGAACTGAATCCGCTAATGATCAGGTGTAAAGGCAAGTCTGATCTCATGTTAGCCATGATGCCCCTATCTAGGCAAACCTGGGGAAAAAACTTATAATGTGGGTTAACGCCCCAAAGTTGCAAGAATTAACTTATAAAACCAATATATAATTATGTAGTCAATTCACATTACACATCTCCCATCGGCACTTTCATGTAGTAAGTCTCTCGCCCTCATCAAAGTGTAATACTATACCAATTCCAACCGGAGTCCAAATGTGAAGTCCAGTACTTACACTAATGTAATAATATCCAACGTATTTAGTACATACATTAAACGTGAGCTAAACATATACACACATGATTTCAGTCCCAAGAATGGGGGTGTCTAAGAGTTTCATTCCAAAAACCCAATTTCATTTCTAATGTTTTATCCACTTCAATTTCAAGAATTACCATCCCATTATGGTCAAGAAAACATAATTATAACATTATCTACCCAATCTTTATATGGTCACCCCCCATAATGTTAAGAAATCAAATGTAAACATTGGAGGTTATCGAACCCAATTCAAGATCATATTCTTTATCTAAAAATTATAGAACAAATGAATTAATACAGTATTTGAAATCAGCTAAAAATAGGAATCATATCATATGGATTCTAATAGTAACATTCCCAATAAAACCACAACAATTTTGGGTTTTCCACCAAAGCGTTTAATTCTCAAAACACAATAATTTTCATATTTATTATAAACAATCCTAGATTCCATTCCATTTATTTTTAATTACCAAATCAACTTTTATCCCGAAATTGTTATGAGTAAGTATGCATATGAATCAGGAAACAAATTATAATTAGTTTATCACCTTAAACCGATGATGTGCACCTATTCTCTTGAATCTTATTCTTCCTTTCCTCTCTAACCTTGGTAACTTCCTCTAGAGGGTGTGGGGCTACTTAGGAAACACTAACGTGGTTTGGATTACCCTGTAAATGGTTCGAATTCGGACTAGATCAGGCAAATCCAAATCCATATTCGTTTATGTTAAACAGATTCAGATCCAATTTGATTATCCGTCGGATTATCTGTTAGGGTTCCAAATCCATATCCATTTATGTTAAATGGATTCAGATCTGATTCGATTATCCGATAAATTATTTATTTACTAATTTTTATAATAATTTTCATTAAAAAATAAACAATGGTATGTTAAAGCATATACTTTTGACAACTTAATTTGAAACATTTAAATTTTCAACTCTTAGGAGCCGTGTGTGTGTGTGTGTGTGTGTGTGTGTGTGTGTGTGTGTGTTTCCTTTTATATGAGGGAGATTTTTTATACATATTATAACTACTGTAATATATATTGAAAATAATATTAAATACAATATATATTAGTTAAAAATATATTTATATAATTGTTGATATCAAAATTAATATGCTGATATGGACGAATAACACGAAGACACGTGTCAATCTACGTGGCACAATAGCAGCGAGGAAGATCATTTCCCGACCAGCCATGTTTCTTTCCGAGCAACAAGAATACACCGAGGAACTCTATCACACCGAGGAACTCCAACGCACCGAGGTACTCTAACTACTCCGAGGAACTCTTGATCAACAAGCAACTAAGGCGGTCCGAACTGCATCTCGGCCGTATCATTAATTATCAGACGGACAACTGTTCAACTATCCATTGTATTCTTGACGCACACGTTGCATTAAATGTATTACCCTTTCATATGTAAATCATTTAATGTAGTGGACCTTTCATGTACAGCCTCAAGGCTATAAATACATTGTATCTCCCTCATTCAAAGGGACCGGAATTTCTTGAGAGAACTTGTAATCAAGAATTCCACAAACACTCAGCAATAACATAACAGTGGACGTAGGCTTTATTCCTAGCCGAACCACTTTAAAAATCTTTGTCTTATTTATTTATCTGTGATTGAAAAATTAGAGCGATCTAGTTTTTTACATCAACAGATTGGCGCCGTCTGTGGGAAACGACTGTTATTATCGTTTTTCATAAAAATCATTTATCACCAATGGCTGATAATCCAGAATCCAGTAATCGAAATGTTGGAAATACTGGAAATCTTCCAAATCCATCTGCATCCCCAGATCTGGCTGGGATTATAACGAATCTGGCTCAAGGACAAACCGCCATGCAAGAATCCATGAGGCAACTCATTCAAACTCTTCAGGGCGGTGCACCTACCTATTCAGGGCAAAGAAGTGATCATAGGCAATCGCAATCTAGACGCACTGGGTCATATCGCAATGAGGAGTCTAATGATTTTTCTTATCAACCTGGGCGAACTTCATCAATACGGGCTTCGGATACAGATCAACGTATCACTCTCTCTCCGGAGAGAACTAGCGCTTTGGAGAGGTTAAGTAGAGTATCTCCTTTCAGTCGGTTAGGACCAAGGAGGAACATGAATCCACCTAGGGCTCCATCAAGAAGTTTTCGACCGCCATCAGGATTAAGAGAAGGATCTGCGCAATCGCGACCAACCACTCGTCGAGATAAATCTCAGGAAGCTACGTCAGAGCAATCAGTTGCTCGGACTAAACGGCCCGAGGAAGGAAATGAAGCATGGAAAGGTTCCATTCAACGATTGGAGGATAGACTGGGAGAAATGGCTAAGGCAAGAAATCCCTTACAGAGAACTTTTGTTCAAGGAACACCTTTTGTGCAAGCCATTGTGGATTTCCCTACGCCGTCGAAATTCAAAGCACCCGTAGTGACTCCTAAGTACGATGGAAAGACAGATCCCGTACTTCATATAGAACAATACCAAGCTGCTGCAGATATCTACGCTGTTCCCGACGAGATGAGGTGTAGAGCATTCTCGGGAACTCTTACTGGATCTGCACAGATATGGTACAATAATCTTCCTCGGGGTAAGATTTCAACTTTTGTTCAGTTGGCCGAGTTGTTTATTGGCAATTTTTGTTTTGGAGCAAAGCCGGTAAAGCGAGTAGCACACTTGCTAAGTGTTAGACAGAAATCAGGTGAAAGTACTAGAGATTACATAACTCGTTTCAATAACGAAAAGTTGGAAGTCATAGATTATGAAGAAAAGACAACAATCACTGCTTTGATGAGTGGTTTGCTGCCTAACAAGCTGTATTACACTTTGGCTAAAGATCCACCTAAAAATATGTCAGAGTTGATGGCAAAGGCGGCCAAAATCATGAATGCCGAGGAGGCTATGGCTGCGAAGAAGAGTATGGATAAAGAAGTTAAAGTGGAGGTCGACAATTCTAAGAAGAAAGATCAGAAAAGTAATGGTGGTGACAAATATTCCAAGAATAACAGGATGAAGTTGGAAGCCCTAAAGAAGTATGATAATTATACTCCATTGAAAGTGGGTATTAATCATGTTTTGGAAGAAATCAGGAATAGCGAGGAAATCAAATGGCCAGAGAAACTGAAGACAGATCCCGACATGAGGAATAAGACCAAATATTGCGAATTTCACAAAGATCATGGCCATATGACCAAAAATTGTATAGCCCTTCAGAACGAGATTGAAACACTCATCCGAAGAGGAAAATTATCAAAGTACGTAGATCGCAGGAGTGAGAGGAAGAATGATGATAGAACTAGAGAAAGATCTAGATCTCCTCGTCGTGCAGAGGAGAAAAAGAGGAGGGACCATGAAGAGGATCCAGATGATGACCCCGATCTTCCCAAGAAGCCAAGGAAACCTGAACGAGAGGTATTTTCCATACGTTTTGGGTCATTTGATTGTAATGTTATTACAGGAGGAGATGCAGGAGGAGGAGACCTTACTGCAGAAAGAAAAGCTTATCTCGGAGAGGCTCAAGCTTGTTCATACATTCAGCGAATAAACCTGGCCGAGGATGATCGTCCGAGGAAAGTAAACAAAGAGAAGCTAGTGATTGGTTTTTCAAAAAACGACCTGGCAGGTGTTCTCTACCCTCATGATGATCCGCTGGTGATCAAAATGAGGATGAAGGATGTGGTCATTTCAAGGGTGTTAGTAGACAATGGTAGTTCGGCAGACATCATGTATTATTCATGCTTTGATAGCTTGAATTTAAAATTATCTCAGTTAGAACCTTATCACAGACCCCTTCTGGGTTTTGCTGGCGAGAAAGTTTTTCCACTTGGGACGATCAAGTTGGATATACTCATTGGAACTTGGCCTGCTTGTCGAACGGAAAGAATACGCTTTTTTGTAATGGATAAGAATGTGCAATCCGCCTACAATATCATCATGGGAAGAGTTGGATTGAAGAAGTTCGAAGCAGTTCCATCTACAGTTCATCAATGTTTGAAATTCCCAACGAATTTTGGAGTAGGAATTATGAAAGGTGATCAAAAAGTAGCTCGGGAATGCTATTATTCGTCGGCCGAGCAAGAGGAACTTGAAGAGTTACAGAAAAAGACTACTACTTACCAAGTGGAGGAAAGCACAGAAATTGAAACTCTTGACCCTAGGGATGAATCTCAACTCGTTAAAGGACAGGTTGTGGAATCTACAGAAATTGTTATCCTGGACGACGAGCATCCTGAGCGAATAACTCAGATAGGGTCGTCGTTGGATTTTTCAATAAAACAGGAGTTGATAACTTTCTTGAGAAACAGGAAGAATACTTTTGCTTGGAGTCATGAAGACATGCCAGGAATAGATCCAAACTTCTTATGTCATGAACTCAATGTGAATAAGGAGATCAAACCTGTAAAGCAAAGAAGAAGAGTGTTTAGTCCCGAGAAGAACCAGGCCATACAAGAGGAGGTCGAGAAACTCCAGAAAGCCCAATTTATTGAAGACGTGAAATATCCAGATTGGTTGGCGAATGTGGTGATGGTAAAGAAGAAGAACAACAAGTGGAGAATGTGTGTTGATTTTACTGATCTCAACAAAGCATGTCCAAAAGATCATTTTCCATTGCCCAGAATTGATCAACTAGTGGATGCTACTTCGGGACACGAGCTACTCAGCTTCATGGATGCTTATTCTGGCTACAACCAAATCAAAATGAAGCCTGAAGACAGGGAAAGTACTTCTTTTATTACCCCAAGGGGAACTTATTGTTATAACGTTATGCCTTTTGGTTTAAAAAATGCAGGTGCAACATATCAGCGGTTGATGAACAAGGTATTCACCGAACAAATCAGTCGCAATATGGAGGTCTATGTCGACGACATGCTCACCAAAAGCAAGAGAGCTGCAGATCATTTGGTTGACTTGAGTCAAACTTTTGATCAACTGGATAAATACCAGATGAAGCTTAACCCGACGAAATGTACCTTTGGAGTACGAGAAGGAATGTTCCTCGGATACATCGTCAACCAACGAGGTATTGAGGCAAATCCAGAAAAGATCAAAGCTCTTTTAGGGCTGCGATCCCCGACGACGAAGAAAGAAGTGCAAAGTCTTACCGGACGAGTTGCAGCACTCAACAGATTTGTATCCCGAGCAACTGATAAATGCCTCCCATTCTTCAAAACGCTACGAAAAAGTTTTGAGTGGACTGATGAATGTGAGAAAGCCTTTCAAGATCTGAAGAAGTATTTGGGAGCCCCACCATTGTTGTCTAGGCCAATAAATGGAGAGAAGCTGTACTTGTATTTGGCAGTATCAGAAAATGCAGTTAGCTCGACGTTGATCAGATTGGAGAATGGAGTCCAGAAGCCAATTTATTATACAAGCAAGGCCTTCCGAGGTGCGGAAATCAGATACCCAAAGCTGGAAAAATTGGCACTGGCATTAATTGAAGCAAGTAGAAGAATGAGACCATACTTCCAGGCCCATACCATCATTGTGTATACCGACATGCCGTTAAGACAAGCCCTTCACAAGCCAGAAAAATCAGGAAGATTGATGTATTGGACAATAGAACTCGGTGAATATGATATTGTGTATGAACCCAGATCATCATTGAAAGGGCAAGCCGTGGCAGATTTTATAGCAGAGTTCACATACCCTGATACCCCCGAGGAGCAAAAGATGCTTGCTGACCTACCTGTGGACGATACAGGATCGACAGACACAGATCCAAACCAACCAAGGTTGGTAAAAGGACTTGTGGATGTAGAAAAATCATCATATTTAAATACCGACCAACTCCGATTGGTGGAAGGGCACGAACAAATGATCGACGAGGAACGAAGGATACCCGGGGATGATGAAAGAAAACAGATGATATTTCACCGAGGAACTCTAACAGATAAGAAATTTGAAGACGAGTTACATACATGGAGATTATATGTAGATGGATCATCTTGCACCGCTGGTTGTGGAGCAGGGATTGTTTTAAATTCTCCAGATGATATTGACATGGAGTACGCCTTGAGATTCCAATTCAAAGCTTCCAATAATGAAGCTGAATATGAGGCTATGATAGCAGGTTTTCATTTGGCGAAAGTTATGGAGGCACGTCAAGTAATTGTTTTCAGTGATTCTCAGTTAATTGTGAATCAAATGATGGGAATATATGCAGTGAAGGGAGAGTTAATGATGAAGTACCATGCAAAAGTGATGGAATTGTTGAAAGAATTTGATGCTATTCAATTGGTGAGGATACCGAGAATGGAGAATGCCAGAGCAGACGCATTGGCTCGACTAGCGTCAGCTACGCGCACCGAGCTACGAAGAACAATACCAATTGAAGTATTAGAAAGTCGGAGCATAGAAGAAGATCTGACGATGAAGATTATTACCCTTGATTTAGGACCATCTTGGATGGATCCTATCAGAGCATACATTGAAGAAGGAGTACTACCGGAGGACAAACTAGCTGCCAAGAAATTGAAGTATAAAGTTGCTCGGTATGTGTTAACTAATGGTGTTTTGTATAGACGAGGAATTATGGCAGGTTTGCAGAGATGTGTGCATCCATCAGAAGTCAAAGAATTGATTGAAGAAATCCATGAAGGATCTTGTGGAGCTCATGTAGCAGGTCGGACCCTACTGCAAAGGGTGATGACACAGGGATACTATTGGCCGACGATGAGAGCTGATTGTATAGCTTATGCTAAGAAGTGTGACAAGTGCCAACGTTTTTCTTCCATCCGAAGAACTCCACAGGCATTGTTGACACCTATAACATCACCTTGGCCATTTGCCATGTGGGGGATTGATCTGGTTGGACCACTGCCGACGACCCGAGGAAGGTTCAAGTATCTCGTCGTGGCAGTAAACTATTTTACTAAGTGGGTGGAAGCTGAACCACTAATTGATATGACGTACGAGAAGGTGTATCAGTTCATATGGAAGAATATCATTTGTCGATATGGTCTCCCCCACGCTTTCATCACAGACCATGGAACACAATTTGATAATGAAGAATTTGCTGCCTATTGTCATCAGTCAAACGTCTTGAAGTTTCATTCAGCACCAGGCCATCCCCAAAGCAATGGGCAGACTGAAGTGACGAACAGAACATTACTAAATGGGTTGAAAAAGAGGTTAAGTGAGGCTAAAGCAAATTGGATTAATGAGCTACAGTCAGTTTTGTGGGCTTATCGAACAACTCCCCGAGCAGCAACAGGAGAATCACCATATATGCTAGCATTTGGAGGTGAGGCTGTGATACCTGCCGAGTTGGGCCTACCAACACATAGGGTGTTAAATTTCAATTCTCCGATCAATGATTTGATGAGAAGGATGGATTTAGATATGCTCGAGGAAGTCAGAGAAGAGGCAGCCATTAGGAATGCAGCTTATCAACAACGAACAGCTCTGTTTTACAACAAGAGGGTAAAGAAATGTGATTTAAAAGAAGGGGATTATGTGCTAAAGAAGGTCATTCAGAAGAAGAATAAACTAGAAGCAAACTGGCATGGACCTTACCGAGTTACAGAGTTTGTTCGACCAGGAACTTACAGAATAGCAACTCTAGAAGGAGAAGAATTTAAAAATGCATGGAATGCTGAACACCTGCGCAAGTATTATCAATAATGTCCAATGTAAAGCATTTCTCTCATTATGAATAAAACGAAGATGTTTCACCATTTTTCCTTCTGGATGAAAGTTTTTCGGGGAATACTAGTGTAATACACTATACAACGAAAGTGCTCTAAGGAGCCAACCTCCTTTGGTTAGGAGGACAGCTCTTCGGAGCAAAAGTGCTCTAAGGAGCCAACAAATACAGCTCTTCGGAGCAAAAGTGCTCTAAGGAGCCAACAAATGCAGCTCTTCGGAGCAAAAGTGCTCTAAGGAGCCAACCTCCTTTGGTTAGGAGGACAGCTCTTCGGAGCAAAAGTGCTCTAAGGAGCCAACCTCCTTTGGTTAGGAGGACAGCTCTATTGAGCAAAAAGTGCTATAAGTAGCCAACCTCCTTTGGTTAGGAGGATATGCTCTACGGAGCCAAAAAATGCTCTAAGGAGCCAAAAGCTTTAAGGAGCCAAAAAGTGTACACCAGCAGGATCAACCACGGTTGGTAAGATAAAAATATGCTCTCATATTACAACTTATGTTGGTCGGGAGGTAATATTGTTACAATGAGTTCTTTGAAGAACAAAATGTTCAAAAAATACACCAAGTATAGTTGGTCGGGGATAAAAACCCAATAACTGTAGTTGGTCGGCGAAGGACAACTTATTGATCTTAGTTGGTCGGACGCAATTTTATAATCAAACCAAGTATAGCTCGTCGGAGCTGTATTTGGTCGACAAACATTATTCACCCACCTTGGTTGGTTGGAAACAGTTTGAACATTTTCTCATTACTTTATTATTAAGTGATCGAGAAACATTACTAATACTTGTAACCTTTTATTAAGTTGCTTATTGAACAATAATACTGTTAGCTGTTTAATAGATACATAGATACATATGTACAAATATAAATGTGCTTGATAAAACAAAATTGGCAAACAGAAAATGAAAATCTTTTCATTAATCTAGAATAAATTACAAATTACAAAATTGTTACATGGACATTACTATTCTATTGGTTTTTTACCCTGTGCTTTAGAAACAGGTTCCTCGCCGGCAGGAGGGTCTTCTAGGCAAAGGGGAGAATTGATGAAATTAACATCTCTGAGCATTCTGACGTTCATAACAGAAGGTGTATCCAAAAGATGCTCAGGACGAGATAATTCAACGTGGGAGTGAAGGCTATAATCACCAAGATATTTCGAAATTAGACTGCGAGGAATGGAGCGAGCTGGAATCCATGCCATATCCAATTTGAAAGGTGGTACAGGCAGGTCTAATAGTGATGGAGCATGATAGTCCCATAAAAAATGCCCTTGCTCCAACTTTAATACACCCAATGCATTTAACCATCCTTGCTTGTAACCTTCATTATTAGCATGTTCAATGCGAGCATCCAGATGAACGAGAGCTTCATTGTATCCTGCCATCCAGAATTCTCTTGGCTGTTTATGGAATTGGAAGGTTAATCTATCCAATTGTTCATGAAGGCTTTTGGCAAAGAGATCTTTGTTATGCAAGGCAGATTTCGTTGATGCCAGCTGATCTTCCAGAGACAGATTTTTATTGGACATTTCAGTCAGAGCACGGTCTTTTACTTTCAACTGGAATGCTTGAGTTTCCAGAGTAGACTGAGTGCGAGCTTCCTCAACATTTTGGCTGACTCTTCCTCGCCCCCGAGAACCTCTTCCTCGTCCCCGAGCAGTTCCAGAAATAGCAGATCTTCTTAAGTCCTCCAGCTCTTGCCTCAGTTTGGGATTTTCGACTTCTAAGAACGAGAAGCCTTCATCAGTGACTGGTATTAATGCAGTAGAGGATGAAGCAGCAGATTCATACTGAGCTAATTTCTTCTGCAAATTGTTATTTTCTTGCTCCAGGATCTCAGCGATTTGTCTACAGGCTTCAATTTCACCTTTTAGGGTCCTCTCCCTGACGTCATACCCAGCAATGATCTTCTTGTGGCCTGTTTCTGAAGAGAGCTGCTGGTATCTATTTTCATAATCTTCATGTAACAAAGCCATTGATTCGTTATGTTGATTTTGAAGATCCTTTAAGGAACCATGAAGCTCTTCAATCAACTCATAGTAAGCGATATTGTTGGCCACTGCTCGGTCGAGTAAAGCTTTCAAGTATTGATAAGCTTCAATAGCCTGCTCTGAAGCACCGTGACCAAGGATATCAATAATTTCCGATGTACTAAGATCTGTATGACCAGCCTTATAGTATTGATGACATTGCTGCATCAGCTCGGTATCATGAGAAGAGATCAATTCCATTCTAGCAACAAACTAATGACAAGAAAAAGACAACAATTAACAAAAACAAGTTATCAACAATAGAGATGAGCAAAGATATATTTTATTAGATCATCAAAAAGTTACATCGTTCGATTACAAGGAAATACAGAAAGACTACCGAACAACTTCACACCTTTTCCTTGTCCCCCAAGACTTCCTCGGGAGGTTGGGACGAGGAGCTCGGTTGCTCGGTGATAACTACAGCTTGATCGGCAGAAGTCTTCTCGGGAGGAGGAGGCATGGAGGAAATGTCCTCGGTGGCAGATGGTTGAGAAGCATAAACTTGATCGCCCATAGCCATGGAAGATTCATCTGAAGCAGGTTCATCTTCTTCTTCTTCCACAATTGGTGGAGGAGGACCAGGGAGATGCCGTTGGAATAGCTCAGAATCATCTTGGACTTTTAGCTCTTGCAGAGCAGCTACCCAACCATCATAGAAGTATTTCAACTCCCCATATTGGACTTGGGACGTCATTGCAGCTATCCCTCTCTCCCATCCTTTCTCCCAACCAACACTGAAATGTTTCTTGATTGCAACTTTTCTCCTCGATTTCTCCGAGGAGAGCTTCACCTCCAGTTCCTCTTTCTTAACCTTAATATCTCGCAAAGTAGATATTTCTTCTTCTGCCTTCTTCAATTTATCATCAGATTCCTGATGTTTAACTTCCAAATCTTTAATTTTCTCCTCCAAATTCTTGGAGGTTTCAGCCATCTTCATCTTATCAGCCTCAGCCACAGCCAATTTTTTCTCCCAAACAGTTTTCTCCTCGATGTACTGTTGGTGAGATTCCTTCACAGATTGGGTTAAACCCAACAAAGCATCGTCAACATCGGACGAGGAAGTGGAAGCTTTAATAACTTGATCTTTCTTCACGATGGTATTGAAGCAGTTCACCAGCTGAAAGATAAGAAAAACAATAGAGTCAACACAAATACAAGCATTCAAGAAAAAGAAAGAAAGATCAAAGGTATGAGAAATTTACTGAAGAAAGATGGCGAGCAGCTAGGGACGTCAGTGTATCCCTAGGAATTTTTTCATTAACCCCGAGAACCTCGGGTATAACTGAGTTCGTTGAAGAACTCGGAAGAAGGATGTTTGAAACACTACTACCACCAGCGGGTAGAGAAGATGCAGTCCCAGCAAGATTAACTGAGGATGATTTCCTCAATCTCTTCAAAGGATGGTCAGCAGCATCAACCAAGGAAGAAGTCTTGGTCGGAGAGATGACAATTACATCAGCAGGAGCATTTTTCTTGCTCGGGGCCACTGGGGGCTTCTCGGCAATTTTGGAGGAACCAGCATTTACTTTTTTAGTCCCCTCCGGGACATCAATTTTTCCTTTCTGGGCTCCAACAGCAGAAGAAGTGTCACCAAATAGAGCAGGAGGAGCTCTTTTCTTGCCCATTCTCTGAGATAGGGGGATATGAGAATCTGAAGATGAACTTTCTGGTGTTGAAGCTGGTTCAACAGGGAGACCAGTATAAGAGGTTGTGTAACTCTTATACTGTAGTAAATATGAAGCAGATCTAATATGCTCGTCAGCAATGGTCTTATGCAAATTCCAGATAAGTTTCAAATGCTTGATATTCACTTCTGACTCTTTTGGAGTTTTTCTTTTGCTATCAACTGCAAACAAATACATAATAGAATATCAGTCATACATTTTGTCAAACAGGATGAAAGCATAATTTCATAAGTAAAATAAAACGAAAAATAAACCTATCCCATTGCCGTATGGGGGGCATCTGGGACCGTTGTATACTTCATTCCCAGATAAAGGCGCATGTTGCCAATTTTTTATGACCAACCCATGCTCAAAATAATCCCTATTTGAGTCAGGGAGATTAACTACAAGAGCCCTATTCAAATACCTAGTTTTCAAATAATAAATATTATCTAGAACGGCCCATTTATAACAAAACATAATTTCAGGGATCCCAATACGAGTCCCATGAGTTAGATTTAATTTGTGCACCCCGTTAATTATTCTCCATGAATTGGGGGCTATTTTTGCAGGAACAAGATCAAAATATTGACAAAACTCAAGGCATAATGGGTTTGGTGGAAAGGAAAAACCGCATTCAGCAACAAAAAGACTGGGGAACCAATGTCCCTCAGCCAATCGAAAGTAATCTAAAGGCTCAGAAAGAACCTCTAGAGTTACCCACGAAGGAATGGAAAAATCAGAACGGAATTTCTCAACAGATTCCACAATATAAACCATATTGAATAAAAGAGATACAGAAGAAAGAAAGAAGATCTTACAGAAAGAAAGGAGATGTGTTGACAACGAACGGAAACAAAGATGAACGCACAAGAGAAGAAGAGAAGAGAAAGCTTGAATGCAGAGAATGAAAAATGTAGACGATGGTATGGTTACCAAAGAAGTTTAAATACTTTGCATTGGGAAGCGGCGAAAGAAATGATTACCAAAAAGAAATTACTAAACTTCCGGCGGCTAAAAGGACAAAAATTGCACGAAGATCGAAGCGTTTATAAAAAAAGGCGAAAACTGCGAAATAAGAAGGAAATTTGAATACAGTGTTCCTGAAACCCAGGAAGGACATTTAATATTGCCATATACCGAGAAAGAATGTTCCATACTCCTCAAAGTTCGAAATATGAAACATTGGGGGCTTCTGTTGATACCAAAATTAATATGCTGATATGGACGAATAACACGAAGACACGTGTCAATCTACGTGGCACAATAGCAGCGAGGAAGATCATTTCCCGACCAGCCATGTTTCTTTCCGAGCAACAAGAATACACCGAGGAACTCTATCACACCGAGGAACTCCAACGCACCGAGGTACTCTAACTACTCCGAGGAACTCTTGATCAACAAGCAACTAAGGCGGTCCGAACTGCATCTCGGCCGTATCATTAATTATCAGACGGACAACTGTTCAACTATCCATTGTATTCTTGACGCACACGTTGCATTAAATGTATTACCCTTTCATATGTAAATCATTTAATGTAGTGGACCTTTCATGTACAGCCTCAAGGCTATAAATACATTGTATCTCCCTCATTCAAAGGGACCGGAATTTCTTGAGAGAACTTGTAATCAAGAATTCCACAAACACTCAGCAATAACATAACAGTGGACGTAGGCTTTATTCCTAGCCGAACCACTTTAAAAATCTTTGTCTTATTTATTTATCTGTGATTGAAAAATTAGAGCGATCTAGTTTTTTACATCAACAATAATATTTATATATATATATTAAAAATATTATTCAGATCGGATTATTAAGGAATCCGAGTATATGAATCCAAATCCGCTCCATTTAACAAATGGATAATCTAGTAATAGAATTTTAGGCATGATCCATATTCGCTTAAATGGATCGAATTTGGATTCTGATTCAGATAAAATCCAATCTATTGACATACCTTGTTGGGATTTATGTTTAGGTTGGGTTATTAACGTAATTTCAATCTTAATATCGTATTCCCTTTAAACTCCCAATTTTAGGCCTCCAAACAAGTCTAAGTAATACACGTATTGGTCCAAAGTCTCCCTTAAGGGTATACCTATCCCCGAGGCCCAACTTAAGATGTTTGAAATGCCTAAAAGAGTTCCCAATTCACTCCGAAACGAACCCAAACTATGTCTACCTGGAATTACACATTTTTCTATGGTTAATCATGACACAATATTAATTCAAGTAACATGCAATTTAATTATTTACGAATATACACATTCATCTTAAATGAATCACTTAATCATATATATCATATTTAAGGATTTTATTCATGAAATCTAATTATCTAAACTTTTACTAGTTTAATTATTATAAAATCACTCGGTGTTACAATTTTCATCCTCGACAACAATAAATGTGAAAGTTATCTCAAAACACTATTGGAGGCCTTTTCGTTGCAGAGAATAAAGGGTCGTTGGACACAATTTATTTAAGGATTTATTGACGTGTATGGTGCGACTAGCGAAAGAGCTTCGTTACAACGATCATGACCAGATCTGTGAAATATGTTTGTCAGTGTGGGGGTATTTTAGGGGTTTCCACATAGAATCCTATGGGTGTGAATAGAATTAGAAGAAGGGTTCATAATTAGGAATTTAGTTGACATTAGAAGGGGTATTCATAAAAAATATAATCAAGAAGAGAAAGATATTTAGGGTCCTAAACTTGATTACTAAAGTGAGATTTGAGCATATTTGGGGCTTCGGTTGTGAGTGAATATAAGTCTTGAATAATCCTTCCATTTTAATTTATTTCTCAAATAATGGAATTATTTCCTCTATCCCTCTTTCCCTATCTCTCTATCTGTTATCGATATAGTCCAAGTATTATTATAGAATTGCGTTAAATCTCTTATGTTCATCTTATTATTTTGTGCCTATTTATATTTTCAATAATCTTGCATATATGTGTTCTTGTGTTTGGTTGGGTGTGATTACATTGGTTTACAACAATTTGTATAAGAGTTTTGGGACATACTAGGTGTTTGACAAAATTCTTAAATGAGTCTTTGGTGTTAAAGTAATTGTGTTTGGAAGCTTTAGGAATGCTTTTCATTAACCATGTATGGAAATGTAGTCTCATGTTGGAAGGTGGATCATTTTGATGGAAGTGGTAGTTTAACTTTTTGGAAAGGTAAAGTGAAGGATCTCATTGTTGAATAAGTACTACTAAGAACATTAAAAGGTAAGAGTGGTAAGTTAAAGAAGATGACAAATGACGATTATGAAGATATACAGTTAAGGTGTTTGAGTAATATCTACCTCTTTGTCAATGATCATTTTATCAATAATGGAAATGATGAGGACACGCCACTAAGGTTGTGGGAGAAACTATAAAATATCTATTTAGAGAAAAATCTCACATCAAAGCTCAATCTCAGAAGGGGGCTTTACCAATGTAAGATTCAGGAGGTCAAGAACCTCATGGATCACATTAGTATGCTTTATGGTATTATGGATCAACTAAATAGGTTGATATGAATGTAGGTGAAAAAGATTTGTCCCTGTCACTTCTTACCTCTCTTATGATTTTTTATGAAAACATTGTCACCACCATTTTGTGTGGTAAAGATATGGTTAAAATGCATGAGGTGGAGTAGAATTTATTATCCTATAAGAAGAGGAAGTCTGTAATGGAAGAGAGTTCGATCTCAAGTTTATATGCTCATAGTGGTAATCGGGGAAGGAATAACAATAAGAGATCCAGTGAAGGTATTAATACGTCTAGATCAATGGGTGGTGCAAAAGTCTTACAATGTACCAAGTTCAAGGAGTGGGGTCACATAAAGTGAGATTTTCCTATGAAAAATGATGGAGGTGGCCCCAATACTGCACTGATGACATTTGTTGAGGATGGAGATTTTGGAAAGTCTATCACACAGTCCATACGCAAACTCACTTTCTCAAAATTAGTGGATATTGGATTCGGGATCTTCGAATAATGTTTTTTCAAATAAAGAGTATTTTGACATGTTCAAACACAACAAGAAATTTTTTTTATCTTCACCTCGCGGAAAAAACTCTGAGGTTGAGTGGTGTGAATGGTGAAATTCAAAATATTTGATGGGGGACCGTACTTTGAGGGGTGTGGCCTATTCTCTGAAGTTACGAAAAAACTTGATATCAATTATCCAATTGGATTCCAAGGGTTTTCGAGTGTCAGTAGCGGTTGAAGTCTTTATAGTCACACGTGATTGTATGGACAAAGCAAAGGGAGAATATAAAGGAGGTTTGTATGCTTAGAGGGAAAATAAATGAGAGGAATGAAAAAATCATTGAGAACTAAAGACATGTCTTGCTTTTGGATAGAATGGAGGCATTAGTTTTCTGTGTCCTGACAATAGACGATGGGGGAAGAACAGTCCTACTAGAGAAGGGTATGGCTCGAGGTCCCCCTCTAGAGTTTTTGACTCAGAGTAATTTCATACATGTATTGGACATTGATGAATCAAGGAGTGTTAGTATGGTTTTTTATTTAAGGTTTATGTAACTTGTACAATGAAGGTCAATTGGCAATTATTTCTATTTTAGCAAATGACGAGCCTCATTTGGGTGGAGTAGTAGTATTTTCTCTTCAAGGTGAAGATTTGTGAAACTGATGTCAAATTACGATTAAAGGCAGCTTCCTTGTAAGGATGAAAAACATGACTGCAGTGAAGGATGGCCAGCAAAGGAGGTTCATTACCGCAAGCTTTATTAATGCGATTGGGCCCAGATCTATGAAAATGTATTTGTTAGCACGGGATGTTTTAGGGGTTTTCACATGTAACCTTTGGGGTTTAAATAGAATGAGATGAAGGCTTTGTCATTAGGAATTTATTTGACACTGAGGGAGATATTCATTAAAAAAGATAAGAAAAATATTGCCATATTTAGGTTCTAAACTTAATTCCCAAAATGAGATCAGGTTGTATTTGGGGCTTGGATTGAGAGTGATCATAGCCTTGGATAATGCTTACATTGTAGCTTATTTCCCAAATAGTGAAATAACTCTCTCTCTCTCGATCTCGATCTCGATCTCGATCTCGATCTCTCGATCTCTCTCTCTCACCCCTATGAATATAGGATATGTATTATTGTTGAACCATGTTAAACCTCTTGTATTCTGTAACAACCCGCATTTTTTTGGACTATATTTATTATTTATTAAGTGAGAAATAAATTAATAAATTAGACAAATTATTACTTGTGTGGTTTAGTAGTAACAAATTAAGATAATTTAGATCAAAATTAATTTTTTCCTGTGGTATGATTTTTGTAAGGTGTGTGTTTGGACTAGTTAATTACTGATATAAATTACATGATTATGGACTATGTGTAAGCGTAGAATAATAAAATGAATAATTTATTGATGCTATGAGTTTTTATCATTTGTTGTGGATAGTATCATTTATACTTGTATTTGCGTGACACATAGGTCCATTTATGTATTTATATCACTTTAAATTGGTCCGGGGGGTAGGTATACCATTAGGAGGAGTTTAGAGTCAATCCACGTTGTATTTTGGGTTCATTTGAAGGCCTGAAAATAGGCTTTTATTATAGGTGCCTGAATTTAAAGTTTTATATAGGGCTAAAAGTTATTAATTATCATTATTCATAAGGAAGAAGAAAACAACAGCCATGAGTAATTGGGAGAAGCATAGAATGTCCAAGGAGGACAAATTATAGGGATTCAAGACCACAATGCGTGCTCCTTGCAATCTCCATTATAAATTTGTACCGCGGTTAGAATATGTATTTTTCATTTTCCAAATTCGGATACTAAATCATGCCAATGGATTAATTCGTTTAGAATTGAATATATTAAATATGTTGGTTAATTAGAAGAAATACAAATCTATCACTCATTATATACATGTACTTAGATAAATAAATCATAAAATTATTGGCATACATGTTGCAGGCCTAAGAATTAATCAATGATTTTGGATCAGGATTCATTATTACGATGTTTTCCCATGTTAATTTACATTTTGGTTATGAAATTAGTGATGAACAAACCTTAAGATAATTTAAACATGAGTTAAGATGCAAAGTTTGGATCAGTAGATTTTAATCTAGGAATCGATGTTGTTAGACTCGTATGATTTTGTAAAAAGTCTAAGAAACATGTTACCATGCTTGTATTTTGTGATGGTATTAATTGGGTACTGTTTTGGAGCTTGGTTTGGAAATTAGTGGAGGTTTTATAGACTTTATCTTTGTTCTTAGGCCATTCTAAATTCTGCCAAAATTGAATTTATTCGGCCTAGGGGCGAATTGGTTTGAACATGAAATTAAATATATTTTTATTATGAACCCATGGACGCTAGTTTCATATTGTTTCATTTTTTTCTCAATTAGTTGTGAATTTTCTACTGAACGGTGCACGGCATCAAAATTTTGGGTTGGAATTTGTTTTAGGATTCCTCCACCTATTTTTATTAAGATATCAAATTTGCTCAATATTAAGGATAGTTTTGTATGTTAGATGTATGACCTTTGTACTATTATATTCCCAATCGGTGTTAGGATTGGGTTAGAATGGGTAGGCACAAATATGGGCCTTCTGCCAGATGCAAATCGATTCGACCCTAGGGGTGGAGGAGATCCTTATTTAAGATTATGCAGTCAACCGTCATTATTTTAAATCAGGTCATTATTTGATATCATGCAATCACCGCTTCATGATGATTGAAGCAGGATGACCTGATCCATCGACAAGGTCTCGGTATGGGTCGTTGATTGCATCACTGTGTAGGTATCGCTTCACTTTATTTATGTTGTGCGCATGCTATATGTATATATATATACTAGGGTATGCCCGTTCCTGAAGGCACGACGAAAATTTCGAAATTGTATGTAATCGCAAAACGGTAAAAATTTCAAGGAAGTATGTAATTGTAAAACGAAAATAATTCCGTCCCCCGAACAAAACAAAATATTATGTCATATATAATTTAAGTTATAAAGTTTTATATATAATACATATTTTGTTACACGTGAAATTGTGATTTTTAACACTATATGCTCTGATACCAATTTGAAAACGCGAAAGCCCCCAAATTTTAAGCCAATACTACAAATTGACTCGATTGGAAATTTGTCCTTACAACACAATTTAAATTTTTTGGAGAATTTCCTTTGTTTATAAAACTACTCACCTTATTTAAGAACAAAAAAAATACTGCAACAATAATACTAATAATCAGTCCTAAACATCGTATAAACAAATTCAACTCAATTCTTCAAAATAACACCAATACTTAATTCAAAAAGATTTATTACATAACACAAATAATTTTAAACAATATTAAAAAAGATTTATTGCACATCAAAACCTTGGAATATTACAACATTCCAAATTTATAGACATAAAATTTTGGATTTAAATATAATATTCATGTCTAAATAAATATTAGGGAGCACTTATTATTATCCACTCTTAAATTTTATAATCACAATAATAAGGGAATTAAATTCAAGATTTATTGTGGACAAATATATATTAAGTGAACCATAATATTGCAAACAAAAGTACTATTCGCAATTTGCAAACAAAAGTACTATTCGCAATTTGCAAACAATACAATTCATTATAATCCATGTAACAAAAATTGGCACTCGTAAATGTTATATATTTTTTTATAAGTGTAAAGTTTTATACAATAATGACTACACATTTTTAACACACATCAACATAATGAAAGAAATTAAGTTTCTTGATGAAATCTGGAAGTTCCTTGCTAATTTATTGGCACAAAACATATAATAAGAAGATTACATACAAAGCATATACCATCATAATTGGTAATGTTTGTCAGTGGGCAGCAGCCTCTTGAGCACTAAAAACCTTGGTAATCTTCTCGGTGGATACCAACGGGAGATAGGAGGAAACCTTTTACCCTTTATCAGTTGTCTGCATTACCGGCTGATAGTAATTCTCAGAGTAGTAAGCTGTTGTGGGAACAACCGCCTGAGCAACTCAAGGAAATAGCGACAGCTGGTTGAGGGAGCGCCAAGCAGAAGTAGTGTACTGTTCGGCCAGTGGCTCGTACATGGAATATAGCTCCTTGGAAGCGTACTGTCTTGTTGCTGATATCCCTTCCCCTCTTTCTATTCCCAGCTCATTCTTGTCCTCTAAGCTAAATCTTCCATTCCCATTTCTCTTTATCCCTGCAAGCTAAGCCATTGAATATACAGTACATAAATTTATTTAAGATGTGTTCTAGACAAACCATTTGACAAATAATTAACATATGTGATAATGTTGATGTAATAAAAATATGATCATAATTAATGCCATATGATCACATGTATGCATGATGGTGTGGATGATAAAGATGATGACCATTGCCCACTCCCAATGAACGTTGGTAGTGGTTTACAATAATTGCGATGCTAATTGTTTAGGAGTGTGGGTCATGATGTGGATGATGGGCTATGTCCATATCAATATGATCAGTTGTGAAACGAAAAAAAGATAAAAGGAAAAGAAAAAAAATGCTAACCTTACAGCCTAGTGAACAGAATGGAATAAGTAATTATTATTGCATTGAAATATGAATGATATGGTATGTATACTCAATACACAGATGACCCACCTGAATTACTTGATGATCTTTGTGTTTGGAAGAGCAGTAATAAATTCCCGGTGACCTACTGGGACCTAATGAGCTACCAATAAACAATTCTATGATTTGAACCTTAAAAGAAAAAAAAAAGTAGAGTAAACCATAACTTATTAACAACAAACCCCACTTGCAATCAAAATTGACCTTTAAATACTGTAGAACAACCTTTTAGTATATCATACACAACACTTCATATCAATGTGTTTCTCATCCAGTATCGAGAACAGTTCATGGTGTAAAAAACTCGGTAGTTACAGTTGCAGCAGCGCTCATCCAGTTGTAGCAGTGCTATCACCAAAAAAATTAAAGCAGTGTCATCCATTTACATCAGCGCTCATCCAGTTGCTCATCCAATTTCTCATCCAATTGCGGCAGCGCCAATTGAAGAGAAATCAATATATGCTTATTTAGTACTTAGTTTGATGCGTAGTATGAAGTTTGAAAAAAAATGTCCTAAAAAAGTGCATTATGTCAATTGATTTACAAAAAACTTCAAATAAAACAAAAAAAAAAGATATAATACTTGACAAAGCAAACTCACAATATTAATTTCTACTTCGGTACATATCATTTTTTCTGGCCAAATGCACCAGCCATTTTCCATAATAATACATTATGTGTTGATCTGCCACAAACAGACATATCATTCGTGATTGATTGTTCTATCACATCCAGATGTAGTCCCCGGAACCAACTCCAACCCGTAAATTGTGAGGAACAATACCATAGCAAAACAAAAAATGGTAACCATGTTGGTATACTAACATTTCGCAAACTCAACAGACAGAGATAAGTTTTGCTTGCTATTTATTACTGTAATAGAAAACTTTAATTCACGTAACTAAGTTTATAAGAGCGTGTTCTAGAAGACAATGGTGTTGATCATGGTTCCCAAAGTTTGAATTATGTTTGAAGACAGAGAGTTGGAAAAAAATTGCATCAGGGCTGCTACTATTTTTCTCAAGGCAGCTACTATTGCATTGGAAAAAAAATTACAGTACCTATTTTTGTCAAAGGCTGCTACTACTGCATCATGGCTGCTAAAAATTGAATATTAAAAATAAGAAAGAAATAAAAAAGTGTGCAAAACCAGTACCTATTTTTGTCAGTTGTAGCTGTTATCGCGGTCGCTACAGCTGGAGGGCAACTAAATAACATTTGTTCAATTGGCGTTTATTCACGATGACTAAATGATCAACTGAATAACATCTTCTCAATTAACTAAATAACATCAACTCAGCTAAATAACATAGAGGATTCACATTGAAAATTGTTGAAATTATATATCTGAACGATTTAAAAATGTCAAACAGTGATTAATGAGACACCCCGGTCCATTTCTCGAAATAACGCAATGCTTAAAACACTTACTTTTTATTGAACACGTACTTAACTTTAGGCATTTTATGTCAGCTATCATCATTATGCCCAATATGATTTATAGTTTTGAGGAAATCCAAGCTCGTATGCTTAACTTCAAAGCTATTAACATAAAAATCCAATATGAGTTCTTAGCATGAAGCTTGAGTACTTGCATAAAATAGTAGTTATTATAATAACGATTATTATCGTTATGTAAAATTAACATTAAGTAAAAATGTCAGGGATTAATAAATAGGAAGAACAACTTCAAATACCTTTATAAATTTATTGTTGCACCCAGACTGGCACTGAGAAAGTTATTTCCCGCAATTAAATGAAAATGAAAAAAGTGAAGCTACTTGATTATACAAATTTCATGGTAATGTTATATCTCGTGTGAATTAAATGGAGGCTTCTCATGTGAACTATACATCTTTCGTGGGAAATTTTAGCATACAAACATTATAAAGAACCCCGCATCGATTGTTACCTTCGAGTGAAAGTAGAAATCATCACAGACGAAGCGTGAGAGTTTATGTAACTTGCCCACATATGAATCACCTATTGCCACCTATCTTGAATAATATATTCATTTCTTTCTTCCATTAAAACTAGGCTAACATATGTCAGTTTCTTTTCAGCTCCAAATTTAGTGCCAATCGAAAATCCTGCATAGTTTGAACAGATTTTTTCAACCTAAATAAAATGAATTGCAACAGTTAGGATTCCTTCACGGTCAATTTATATATTAAATAAATAAGGTACAAAAGCTAACGAAAAACCTATTATCAAATGATTCTCTAGTAATGTAAAAGTCATTTTTTACAAACTCGGGATGCTCCTTAAAGAAGGCCTAAATCATATCTTATACCTAAATAAGCATAATTACAGAGTAATAAATGTGTGTTATTTTGTTTCATGTTAGGATCTTCAAACCCCCCATACGAAATAGGTTAGAAAGCCCCATTTTGAGGCAAAGGGGAAAGCTAGATTAGATTATAACATGTATTAGTTACTCACATTAGCCAAAAATAAGGGGACTCAAGTGCCAACTGATTCATCGAGTTCATTTGTCCCTAAAAAATCATGCAATTCCTATTGTATTTGTTGCTCATATAATTAATAGCCAAGGTACTTCCAGCAATATTGATTATTGATGCAGGATAGTTCCGTAAGAAAACATTGAGTTTTTTCCCGTATGTAGTCTCAAACCACACCAATAATTATACAATCTACGAATATATAGTGCTGAGAAAAACATCTGTTGAATCTATAAAATTAACACACTTCAACAGATATTTTTCAGCTGTGATATTCACAACAGTTTGAAGATCACAACAAATGTTTTTCAGCAGTGTTAATTTCTACATGTTTGATGTTTTTCAGCTGTGACACTTCAACAGTTTGAATATCATAACTTAAAAATCACAGCTAAAATTTAACAACGGATACTCACAACAGTTTGAAAGCAATATAAATAGATATCACTATGATATTCACACTTAAACTGTTGTGAAAATCACTGTGATATTCAACATATGAATATTACAGCAGATATTCACACATGAAAAACCACTGTGATATCTACATCTATTGAAAAATAATACTTAAACTGTTTTGAATATCTACATCTCTTGAATATCACAGTGATATCACTGTGAATTTCACAATAGTTTGAAATCACACTTAAACAGTTGTGAAAAAGATCTGTAGTGATATTCAAATTGTGATATCTACATCTTTTGAAAAAGAGAACTTATGTTTACTGACTCCCTCTGTTTACTATAGGGTAGAAGATATTTTATGAGATGTTTGAAGACTAAAGTAATGATACCCTACAGTAGTATGTTATATGGTATGTATATACATGCTAAAGAGAACTAAATATATCGTACACCAAATGTAGAAAATCAATAGTAAATATGAGGTAGAAAATCAATAAACATGCTAAAGAGCGCTTCCTAATAATAAACACCAAACAGAGAACTAATAAGGTTTGTAGAAAATTTTCTACACACAATAAACACCAAACACAGAACTAATAATGATACCCTATAGCAAACAATAAACATTTCATTATATTATACATGCTAAAGATACCTTACACCAAACACTAAATAGAGAACTTCTTAACAATTTTCTACACGCTAAAGATACCCTGCACCAAACCAAATGTAAGAGAGAGAGTGACCTTCACCAAACCAGATGTAATCAATAGTATGTTATCTGGGCTTTGATGAAAGAGAAAATGAAGGTTCGAGAGTGATGTGTGTCCGAGAGGAAGTGAGATGTTGTCTCCAGAAGTGACAGAGAGTGTGTGTGTGTGTGTGTGTGAGAGAGAGAGAGAGATACGAAGCTTTGTTGGAGTTTCCTAGGTATGTTTTGATCAACCAACATCATTCAGAGGTCAATACATGGAGAAACTTGGATCCTAAAAAGAAAGAAGGGGGTAATTTACTATTTCGTCCATGGTTTTGAATTTTGGATAAGAGGGGAATATAAATCAAGTGTTGAAAAAGAGGGGGAAATGAAATATTAAAGGGACAAAAGACGAAAAGGGGATCTTTTAATCACAACCCTCCATTTTTAGCCTAGGTGGCTTTAATCCTCACCACAAAGTGTTTTCCAAACTTATGAATAGTGAAAACACCATCCTACTTTATTTTATATATATATATATATATATATATATATATATATATATATATATATATATATATATATATATATATATATATATATATATATAAGAGGACGGTCTTTTCACTATTCATGCCATGTCATATAAGGCTTTGTATATAAAATCTATAAAAACAAGTTGTGTATCTATATAATAAAGAAGGAAGCATTTTGGCCGTTGTCAACTCACGGTTAAGATTAGATTTGGTGGGTTTGAATCTAATGGCTGAATGTGTAGACTTACGACTGAAAGAATTAGTACGTCCCATTATTGAGACTGACACCCCAATACCTCGAGCCTCTACACATTTCTAGTCTCTTTACCTTCTCCCTCTTACACGCCTCTTACGACTCATTGTTCACCCGTGAAAATCTTTTTTCTTCCCAACGCCTCTGATTATTATTTCTGCTTCAGTTACAAGTTCCTTAACAGGTCAAGTGTTATTTCATTGGTCTTTAGTTTACAAGCACCTTTATTTATCTAATATTTAACAGGTCTTTAGTTTACAATCTCCTTTAGGTGGTGGAATAGTTGAGGTTTGTGGTTTGTTCACTACTTAGATTTTCTCTCTTTATTATACTAATGGACCATAAATAATTGTGTTTTGTGTTTGTGAAGACCATGATAAATGATGGTCGGGAATACTTGCATCCTTAGTGTTTGAAAAAAATCCAAAAGTTAGAATTTTGACAACATAACCTACCCAATCTTTTATCCCCATTAATGCTTTATGTTTGTGATTTTATTTTTGTAACCTATTGCAACTTATCTCAAGAAGGGAGTGATTTATGATTCATACATTTTAAGCAACTGTTATAGGAGATGATATTTTTGATCTAATCATTGTTTGATTTTTGTTTAACATGATAGATTTTTCTTTGATCTGATCATTGTTTGATTTTGGTTAGATACTAGGTGTGTAACCTAGATTGTACTCTTCGATTTTGATTCAGTTTTTATTTTTAATGAATCACAGGAAAGGAGTATCCATAGTCGGAGCAAGGCCTATCATATAAGATCCACGGAGTCAATGACTTACAATTACTGATGTAGAATACGCATATGTTGTTGTTTAAATGATTTTGCAGAATTTTCTACTCTATTTGAATCTGCAACCTCGCTTGAACATTCATATTATTACTCAAATGTAAGCAAAAAAAGGTAAGGGTGTTTGAGGTAGTACATTGCCATATAAAATGCACTCCTTTAGCATGAGTCGGTCATGAGGAGTTCAGTCTACAACTAGAGTAACATTTTCACATAAAGTGTCCTAAGTTTAGTAGTATTTTAAACTCTTGGGTGATTTTTTAAGTTTTAATGGATGAAAAGTTATAATTCTTGCAAGTTATGAAGTAGACAACCATATTAATTGTATACAATTTTAACTTTTTTAGCATATACCATTCCATGGTTATATACATGATGTTTACATAGTTGATACATCACCTACGTAAACATGACGTATATAAGTATATACGTCCATATAAAAAAGTTTTTTATACATCATGATAAATATATGCATATAAAAAGTTTAACATATGCCTTTATATGCGTATAGTAACTGCATATCTCTCCAATACAACTCCATCTATTCTCTCTCTTTTTTATGCAAACATTTTAACTGATTTTGGGTTATTATGGTAGCAATAATGTGATGATTTGATACAGTTGCATGGGAGTTGTTTGATAAACTAACTGATTTAACATTTCACTTTCATCTAGTGATTGTCTCGCAGAGATTTTGAGATACCAATAAGTATGTTCTTGTAAACATTTTATTTACATTCAAGAACATCATTTGTAAACCCGAGGTACTATTACATAAGTGGAGAGACCATGCTTTTTTTCGTGGTATTATACCATGCTTTTGCAAGCGTTTTAGGTACATTTGCTATATTCTTTCACTTACATTAAGTTTAAAATCTTGGTACTCAACAACCTGAATTATTTTAGCTTCACTATTGTAGATTTTGAGAAATGGTTATCTGTACAGTGGTATTATTGAACTGCTTCACAATTGTAGATTTTGTGTATTCTGTACAGTTGTGTATGTTATGTATTATGTACAATGGTATTGTCTATACAGTGGTACCATTGTAGATTATTGAACTACTATGGGAATTTATGTGAACTTGATTATTCTTTTATTGGTTAAAACACATCTTGATATTTTTGTTGGTTAAAATAAATCCTACGGGAGTTTATGTGAACTTGGTTAAAACAAATCCATGATATTTTGTGTATTATATATAGTGGTGTTTATGTTCATGATCAATTTAAACAACATTTCAGTCACTATGGAGCACAATGGAAGCAAGGGGAGTGAGTGTGAGTTATGTTAAGTGGAATTGTACAACCGAAGGCCCCAGCGTAGTTTGTCTGAGTTCTTTATCAGCATCCTCATCCTCGATAATTCCACTGAGGTCTATTTTATATTATTCTTCAAGATTTTCATAATCTATGAGCTTTTATATTTTCTATTTTTTTTCCTTCAGCTGAAATCTGGATATTCTTGCCCAACACTGATGATTTCGTTGAGACTTAGAGGTGGATTGAAATTTGTTCTCATTCATATATATACACCTAAACATACTGCAACAGGCATATGTGCACACTGCTCAATTTTTTGGGCCTCATTTTCATGGTATATATTTAATATATCTGCCTCTTTCATTTTTTAAGACTCATTTTCGTGGTTTATATATTTAATAGTACATCACACATCATTTAAATATCATACATCACACACCATTTAATTTTGGACTCATTTTCATGGTTTATATATTTTCTCTTTGGGTCGTTTTCAAACCCATCATTTAATTTAAACATTTAGGGGTTAATTATATATTTAAACTTTAGGGGGGGTCATTTAAGTTTTTTTAATTTTTTCATGAAACTGATTGAAAATGTGTGTTTCTGGTTTTTCTTATTCAGAAAATCGGACTATTCAAAATTCGGTTTTCAATATGTGTGGTCAAGGTAAGAGCAAGATCTATGAGTTTCGTAGCGGAAATAGTTTGGCCAAGACTCTTCAATGATACGAAAAGATATCGAAATGTTACTAAAGGATATAATGAACTAGAGGTACCTGTAAACCCTAAGAAGGCTTCAAATCTTCACTCAAGAAATGCAAGAACCAACAAGTGGTTCTTCCAATATCTTATCTATTTTATTGAAGCACGAAGATGATTCTCTAACTGTAGAATGGTCCAAACAGGAAAGAAATGGCTATAGGGTTGAATGTCCTTACAAAAGACCAAATGTACTCCGAGTAGAAACATGCAACTACTCTTTATTTATTTAAAAGTATATTATGCCTCTTTAAGTGTGATACATGAAAAACTTGTTTACGAAATTAATAAAAAATAGTTATAAGTTGAGAAAACTCCGAAATAAACTCGTTGAACAAAACTCTTTTCAAAATAAACACTAGGTGTATTAAAACGATTTTTCTGAATATGTTCTCTAGATTCGTTAGTTTGATTACCTTAAATTTTTAAAATTCAATTAAATCTTAAGTACGATAAAGTTCACCAAAGTAATTAAGAAGATTCAAGAAAATTGGACACGTGATTTTTAACTTGGTAAAACCCTAAAATAAGGAAAACATCCATGACCCCCTTTACGGAGAAAAATGAAAAATCCACTAATAATCACACGGCACAAGTTACAACACTAAACATACAAATACAAGACCTAAATCTAAGTTCGGAATGTTACCTACATGAGTTTCCTCCACTCTCAAAGGCTTCTGACTTGATGTAGTTTTCCTTCCCGCAACTTCCTTGCTTTATCCTTGTCCTCTTTGATTATAGCAGCTCCAACAAAAAAAATATCTCACCAAGAACCACAACTCCTAAGTGTTCGTGTGAGAGTGATAGTGTTTGTGAATTAATACTAAATGCAACAATGTTTCTCACCCTCTCAATCAATAATACAAGAAATACCTATGAATTACAAGCCACTTCTATATGAAATGCAAATAATCCCAAATATGCTTTGAATACAAGACTTCAAAAAATTTCTGATTTGGAATAAAAAAAATTCAAATCAATTTTTTTTTCAAAATTATTTATGTCCAAATTTATTTCACCAATGTGTAAAATTAATTTTTGAAACCAAACATGTCTTTCTCAAATCTGAATATAAGTCACAACAATAAGTCTTGTATTTTAAACACCAAATCATTTATTTGAAGATCCAAGAAAACTAACGAATAAAGAACCCAAAAAATATTAGAGTGAACTAAATGGTTCTTAGAGAAAATATATTATTTGAAGAGGTCTTCAAATACCCAACAAATAAGCAACAAAACTCAATACACAAAAATCCTAACAAATAGACTTATAAGCTCTTGGATTTTTTTCAGATTAAATCAACCAACAAAGTGGGTATGGGGTTTTGAGAATAACTCATGGAAAAAAAAGTTTGACTTGGTTCTTGAAAAAATCCAGCGAGTTTTCCGATAGCGAAAAACTCCGGCGACAAAGGTCTGACTCAAATTCACATTTTTTCGGCGATGACAGACGACAATTCTTTCTCTCTCCTCTTTCTATTTCCGTCATTGATGATCTCGGTTTACACAGCTCCGTTCTCTCTCGATTATATGCCGGTGACGCCCCTCTCTCTTTTTTGGTCAACATAGGTCTCGGTTTTGCCAGTTCGGTGAGTCCCACCGTCGGCACTCTCGTAAGATCCGGTGACGCGATCTGCTGATTTTGGTTCCAGCAAACTCTCTTCTCTCTCTCTCATTTTTCGACGACAACTTTCTCCCTCTCGGTTTATATCTTCGATGAACTCGTTCTCTTTCTCGGTAAAACCGTCAACCCCATTTTTTTTCTTAACCCTCTTTTTATCTATTCTCTCTTATGACTTCCTGGGAAAAGAAACCCTAAAAAATTGTTTTTATATGATGGGCAAAAAGGGTTGTTACAAATAAAAGGTGTAGATCAAATCTCCAAGATCTAAGGGTGTAGAAAAAAAGTGGGAGAACTAATTCGATTGGTTAAAAGGTATTCACTAGGATTGAGGCACTAATAATATGGTTAATTGATAACCACTCAATCTAGGGTCACAAATGAGTCTAACCACCAAGATACTAAACACACACAAAAAGCCTTATTAAAAAAATAACAGGCGTGTTTTTTAAAGGCTTGGAAAAATTAAATTTTTGAGTCAAAAAAAATATTAACCAATTAAAAATTAAACCAATCAAATTTTTATCATAAAAAATTCTTATGTTATCAATTAAAAAAAAATATTTGATGCAACAAAACCACCATAAAAAATATGCACACATAATAAACATGTATATGCAGTGTATGTGTTCTAATTGTGGTTTAAGAGTTGTACTTACCTCTTTGTGTCGCATTGGAGTACTTGGACTACGATTCCTTGGAGACTTTTTAAGATAGAGTAACTTGAAAAAATCTAATCCTCTTTTGTTTTGATATCCAAACTATAAGGAACTCCTATATGGCACAGACTCAAGTAAGTCAACCATATAATGTGTTTTCAATCTCCCCCTTTGGATATTGGAGACAAAATTCCTTTGAGTATCCTGTACTCGTGGATAAAAATGAAAATCCTAGATTTCCTATACAAAAATCTCTATCTACCCATTCCAATCCTAGAACCGAAAATAAAATAAGAAAATACATTACTCGGCTACAATACAGACTAATACCCTAATAAATAGGACAAGATATACGATCGGGTGTGAAAAATGCCTGAAAAAGATAAACACTCAATGGCATATTAGTTGAGTTTTTACCAAAAAAAATATAAATCGTAGCACAGGTACTGAAGTCCTTCTCCCCCAATTTTGCTCAAATATACAATGAGGTAAAAATATAAATCAGTAGAATATGAAATAGTATGACAACACAAGTAATAACATATGCAAGGATAGATACAAGGGTATCCTACATAAAATAAATATTAGGAGGCGTCTTTTGTCATTTGAGAAATGACCATGCCCTAAATCCTCATAAACCAATTATAAGCATGCAACTACCGAGGATATGAATGATGTGTTGAATTAAATGAGAACTATTATACCAATGGCATTACGAAGATACTCATATCGAATATCATTAACAGATTTGAAATTCTTCCTAAGGTATACCTGATCAATGATACGATAAGCCGTTTGAACATATTTGGCCCAAAAATACTTAGGTAGAATTTTTGCATGTAGCATAAACCTAGCCATCTCTTCAAAGGTTCTATCTTTCCTTTAAGTAATGTCGTTCTGCTGAGGTGTGTTAGGCGCACTAAATTCATGTTTAAAGACATTGCGTATACAATATTCTGCAACACCAGAATCTTTGAATTCTCCACCTCTGTCACTTCTGATGCGACATACTTGGGTATCCTTCTCGTTCTCTATTTTAAAGGTATTTTTAAGAACTTATCGAAGGAATGAGATTTATTTTTCATGAATGCAGCCCAAGTATATCGTGTGTAATCATCCACAATAACAAGTATGTAACTGTTATTACAGAAGCTGATAGTTCTAAAGGGACCCATAAAGTCCATGTGGATTAATTCCAAAGGTTTTGTAGTTAAACCATTTTTAACTTTCTTATGAAAGGGTTTACTTATTTTCCCTTTCTGATAAGGACCACAGACAGGATAAAAAGAATTTTTGATTTTAAGCAATCCTCTAACAATTTCTTGGGAACTTTTCTTACGAAGATTGTCAAAATTTGTATGTCCCAATCTATTACAAGATTCAGACTTAGGAAGGACTGTGTAACAATTATCCTCATTTATGTTTCCTATTAAAATACAATTTCCCTTTTCATAAAAAATTTTGCAATCAGTTTTAGAAAAGGAGACAATATGATTGGAATCATAAAATTGAGATATACTAAGCAAGTTAGCCTTCAGACCTTTAACTAAGAAGATATCATTTATCTCGGGGAGAACTTCCTCACACAATGTTCCCTTACTTATGATATTAGATGAAACTCCATCACCAAATGCAACACTACCTCCAAGGAAGTTTATTTTGTTTGTTAATTTAGTTTCATCTCCAGTCATATGTTTAGAACATCCGGAGTCAAGATATCTTCTAAACGAAGTGCTTGGTGCCTTAATAGAATATATGACAATGTTGCACTTGAGATGGGGTAACAAGTCATATTTTCTAATCCAAATAGGCCTAGTTTTAACAATTTGATTGGCCTTGGATTTAGAAAAGTTTTGTTGGGTCTTTCTAAATGATTTCTTATTAGGTTTAGGTCCTCCCTTCTTTTTATAGTTAGAGTTATGAGTGGTCTGTCTTGGGAGAATATAAGTATTCCTACTTTTTCTAGAATAGTTAAAGTTTGAGTAAGTAGGTGTATACACTCTCTTTTGAAAACATTCAGTAATGGAGTGGCCGTAGACATCATAGTATGAACAGTATTGGTGTGTGGAGGACTTGACTTTATTACTAAAGTCTTTCAAGATTGGTTTATCTCTAATAGGAATGGTCGTCCAAGTGTCATTGTCTTTGGGGTCTGATAATGATTTCTAACAGGTGGACTAACATACTTAACTGGACCATTAGATTTGGGTTGTAGAGTATATGACTTTTTTTTTCCTTAGAGACATATTTAAAATAATTTTCTTTCTGAGTGTTCTGAGGATTCTGGCCTTGTTTTACAAACACAACATTTTCATGAGAAATATTTTTACTAGTATAAACTTTTTCTCCAAATACAAAACCAGATTTATCTTCTGAATCAAACTTGCTTCCTACAACAATTTCTTCGTAGGACTTAACTTGAGTTTCAAAGTGTAAGCATTTTTTAAACACGTTTGAAACTTTTTGCTTAGATTCTTCAAGTTCTACCAAGGTAAACTTATATTTTTGTTCCAAAATATTATTTTTCTCAGAAAAATCTTCTATTTTTGTGGAAAATTCTTCAATTTCAATCTCATGGGCAACATATTGTGCGATAAATTCTTCAGCATTCTTCCTAATAGGCTGGTTAAGTAAATCAATACCCTCATTAAGTAGCTTAACCGTTTTATGAAGAAGGGCACTTTTCTTACTCATTTTCGTGTATATGTCTTGAAGATATGGAAAATCATCATTGTAATCACTAAGTTTATTGTGTGAAGTGTCTCCTATATTGTTCATTTCATATGTGTAACTCACACACACTTCAGGTTTAACGAAAATGCTTTTAGTTTGACACACCCTTAAACTATCACTATCAATGTTATTTTCATCATCAACAGTCATAACATTTTCAATAACAAATGGAACGATAGGAACAATAGAATCATGAGTTGACACACATTCATTATCGTCATGGTATATGATCCTATCATAGAATGACATATAGGACTCATAATTATGGGTTGACTCAATTTCATCTTCATCAGAATCACTAGAGTCGTCCCATGTCTTACACAAATTAGCCCAAGTATTGTTGGTAGGCTTATTTGGGCATTTATTAGCTATATGTCCCATTGTTTTACATCCATAACATTTAACAGCTTTCATGTCTATCTTAGGTCGGCTATTGTCATAGGTCCTTTTGTTCTCACATCTTTCATGAGGTCTATGATTTTGATTACCTTGATAATTTTGTGTGTCTTATTTATAGGCTAAAGCATTTCTGAATTTGATAATATTTTTGAAATGCTTTCTCATAAGAGCTATTTGATTGTTAAGGTGATCCAAATCATAATCATCATTCAAGTCAAGGTCAAAGTCTAAAGGACTGACTTTAGGTTAAGTCAATTGTGATGAAAACACAACATTAGATCCAGTGAGTCTCTTGTTTCGGGCAGTCAATTGTTTTTTGAACTCTAATTCCATCTTAACAGTTCTTAATTTACTACTTAGCAATTTAGGAGTCAGGTTTGGGTCATTCATTTTGTCTATGGCATATCTCTTATTTTCAAACTTAGCAGGTAATGACATAAGAATCTTTTGAATGACTTCTCTTCTAGTATAGGTTATACCATTTTCATGTAATTTTGTAAAAATGTTGGCTAACCTAATGTAGAAATCATCAAAGGATTCCTTGTCATCCATAATCAGTGTATTGTAATGTTGGACAAGCATTTGTGTTTTTCCGGCCTCAACTCATTCATCACCCTCATGTGCGGTGACTAGAGTGTCCCAGGTCTCCTTAGAAGTAGAGAAAATAGATATTCCTTTAACCTCATGCTCGTTAATGGACATAAAGATAGCATTCTTACCTTTGTTATTATCGAGAGACTTCTTTTTCTCAACCGTAGTAAATTCGCTACATAGTTTCTTAACCCTTGTGGGATCAATATTAGACAAAGACTTAGTTGGATGTTCATAACCATTTTCAATCACATCCCAAACATCATCACATATATTTCCTTGAATGAAAGCAACCATTCATACTTTCCAATAAGAAAATTTATTTCCATTAAAGAGTGGTGGTCGGGAAAGGTTACCTAACTTCTCAAATCTTTCATCCATATTCACAAATAAGATTTGAAAACAATTTTTGGAGTTTTAGGATCAAAATATCTTTTGATAAACCTGTTGAGATATCACTTGAAAAACATATTTACAAGATTAATAAAAAAAATATAAGTTGAGTAAACGACGAAATAAACTCGTTTAACTAAACTCTTTTCAAATAAACACTAGATGTGTTGAAACGATTTTTCTGAATATGTTCTCTAGATTCGTTACTTTGATTACCTTAAGTTTTTAAAACTAAAACATTCAGTTAAGTCTTAAGTATGAAAAATTTCACCAAAGCAATTAAGAAGATTCAAGAAAATTAGACACGTGATTTTTAACGTGGTAAAACCCTAAAATAAGGGAAACATCTACGGCCCCTCTACGGAGCAAAACGAAAAATCAACTAATAATCACACGGCACAATTTACAGCACTAAGCATGCAAATACAAGACCTAAATCTATGTTCAGAACGTTACCTACACGAGTTTCCTCCACTCTCAAAGGCTTATGACTTGATGTAGTTTTCCTTCCCGCAGCTTCCTTGCTTTGTCCATGTCCTCTTTGATTATACCAGCTCCAACAAACAAAATACTCACCAAGAACCACAACTCCTAAGTGTTCGTGTGAGAGTGATAGTGTTTGTGAATTAATACTAAATGCAACAATGCTTCTCGCCCTCTCAATAAATAATACAATCAATATCCTATGAATTACAAGCCACTTCTATTTGACATGCAAATAATCCCAAATATGCTTTGAATACAAGACTTCAAAAAAATTCTGATGTGGAATAAAAAAAATTCAAATCAAATTTTGTTTCAAAATTATTTATGTCCAAATTTATTTCACCAATGTGTGAAATTAATTTTTGAAACCAAAAATGTCTTTCTCAAATCTTAATATAAGCCACAACAATAAGGCTTGTGTTTCAAATTTAATTAAAACTATAGTCTTGGATAAAAAGAAATATCAACGAAAAATATAATAAAGATCCAAGAAAACAAATAAAGAACCCAAAAAATATTAGAGTGAACTAAATGGTTCTTAAAGAAAGTATATTATTGTAAGAGGTCTTCAAATACCCAATAAATCAGCAATAACACCCAATACCCAAAAATCCCAACAAATAGACTTCTAGGCTCTTGGATTTTTTTCAGATTAAATCAACCAAAAAAGTGGGTATGGGGTTTTTAGAATAACTCATGGAAAAATAAGTTTTACTTGGTTCTTGAAAAAATCCGGCAAGTTTACTGGCAGTGAAAAAATCTAACGACAAAGGTCTGACTCAAATTCGCATTTTTTCGGTGATGATAGATGACAATTCTTTCTCTCTCCTCTTTCTATTTTTGTCATCTATGATCTCGGTTTACACATCTCTATTCTCTCTCGATTATATACCGGTGACGTCGCTCTCTTTTTTTCGGTCAACGTAGGTCTTGATTTTCCAGTTCGGTGAGTCCCACTGTAGGCACTCTCGTAAGATTCTGTGAAATGACCTGCTGATTTCCGTTCCGGCAAACTCTCTTCTATCTCTATTGTTTTCCGATGGAGACTTTCTCCCTCTCGATTTAAATCTCCGACGAACTCGTTATCTTTCTCGGTAAAAATCGTCGACCCCATTTTTTTTTTCTTAACCCTCTTTTTTCCTATTCTCTCTTATGACTTCCTAAGAAAAGAAACCCTAGTAGATTTAGATAATCACTATCTAGACTTCTACTATTTTCACCCTAGTAGATTTATCCTCTTTTCATATACATACGACTTCGTTTCATGTTGCTCATACAATCAAATTGGTTGTGCAATATATATTTCACACACGATATATATACGATAATATCAATTATTCTACGACATTTGTAATCATAATTGGTCCCCCACCTTTAACTCCAAGTAGGACAACAACAAAGTTTACCGTGCCATACTTCTTCTGGTACTCTTACCGAACGTGAACTTATAGGGGTTATTTGGACACAAACTCCACTAGTGGAAGGTACTACTCACGCCCTCCTTTAAGATCTCAGGGTCCACATACAATTTTTCTCTCCTGCATCCGATTAGACCGCTTGTCCTGACCATCCCTCTATGGGTATTAGGCCGTACTCAATTGCATTTTAGTACCTATAATCTCACCATCTCAGCTACATGAGAGGATCCTTGGGAATACTCTTCCATTCTCTAGTGGAAGGAGCCCCTAGTGGTTTCGAATTGTCCGCCCTTTTTCTGACAGTCAACTGACCTACTACAAGACTAACTTTGAAAATTACTCTACATTAAACCTATCACCACTGCTATTTGCAACCTGATACGTATTATATTTATTGAATAAATTTCAGTTTATCTTGAAACGTAAGTCTCTGCCAAATCTTACGGAGTACTCTTCGGCTTTACCGACTACGTGTTATCGAATTCATATGATAATCATAATCCATTGCTTGATTCAATCACCTAGGGATCCCATACACCCTATGCCTCGCGCATTATTGTATAAATGACATGTAGTTTTCTTACTACATTTCTTGCACACTCGGTATGCTGATGTGGTAAGGGTGCACTCAACCACCCCACTAGTCAAAACTTAGTGAATCCTTCAATGGTATCATTGCTCTATTTTGAATGGTACTAAGGCTAGGCGACTCCGTTGGCCTTAAGTTATAAAAGAACTATCAACTATCATTTATATTCTACTATAGGTACAATAACCAACATACAAAACTTAAGTACTGTCGACCAAATTTCTCTCCATCTCCCGACGTTCGCTAGTTTCAAGCGTGGGATGTCTCGCAAAGTGAAATCTAAACCAATTAATTCAATTAATTTCTAAACATTGAATTATAAACCACACACAATAAATGAATGCTGATTGAATTAAATACTGAATAATTAAGAGTGGATAAAACCTTCCAGTTCAAAATCATAAACAAAACCAAAATAAATACTTAATCCATCAGAAAAAGAACTACAGAGGAACTGAGTACAATCCCGCTAATGAGGATGGGCGACACATGCCCGAACTGAAGCATCTGAACTAGGAACTGAATAAAACGAGAGAAGCGTCTAATCTCAATGACCCGCAACTTCCACAACAGGTGTAGCTCGCCAAACCATCCAAGTATCTAAAACCGGTGTCCCTGTGGCTAGGCACCTATACTAAAACATATATATATAGCAAAAGAGAGAAGAAATACAAGAAATGGGTCACAACCCGAGGTTTAAAAATGATTTAGTAAGTATTTAAAACTGGTTCTTAAAACAAGTATTATACGCATGTTAGTGATCGAACTCTCACATGAGTTTCTCACCTCTCATCTATTGTGCACGACTAACGTATATCTAATCTCCCCTAGTTATACCACCCAGTCTTACTAGTCAGAAACCATACTAATACTAACTATGCTCACTAGTAGTATTCCCGTATCGCCCATACACTACGTTATTCAAATAGTTTATCTCACATACTAAGTTTCATTATTCTCCGTTCGAATGGTTAATCTTTCATCCACTAAGATTATTTTATTTCTCATTTCCATTTTATCTACTAGTCTCACAAAGTAGAAAGTTACCCAAGTACACTCATATATATATAGTCTTATCATCCCTATATGTATATATACACTAATCCTGCACCCTTAGGTTAAGACTACTTAGTGCAATGTAATGATTATTATTATTACCAAGTCTACTAATTTCACATAGTAGAAATATTCACAAGTTCATATATATATATATATATATATATATATATATATATATATATATATATTGTCACGTCATCCCTATACATATAAATATACTAATCCTGCACCCCTGGGCTAAGACCCATTACTGCACCTATCAGGGAAATCCTGCATCCCCGGGCTAGCACCCAATAATGCACCTATCAATAATAATCCAGCACTCTCGGGTTATCACCCATTAGTTCTCCTAACAATAGAATCTTGCATCCCAGGGTTAGCACCCATTAATGCACCTATCAATAATAATCCAGCACCCCCGGGTTAGCACCCATTAGTACGCCTAATAATAATCATCCTTGTACCCCCGGGTTATCACCCACTAGTACACTTAACAATAGAGTTTCTGCACCCTTGAGTTATCACTCATTAGTGAGCTTAACTATAAGATTCCTGCACCCCCGGGTTATCACCCATTAGTGCTCTTATCAATAATATCACATAATAGGCATACACACATCCGATTATAATTTATTGGTATCTTTCCAACCTACATATATACTCTTCATTCGTATTTTAAATCTCATCACTACGTATAGTATAAATATTTAGTTACTATCTCTTTTGTAATCTCCAAGGTACATTCTCTCTATACCAAAATAATTAAAGTAATAAGCCTCACATACTTTTCTCGAAATCCTTTCTTGCTTAAGTTTATTATCGGACACTTTCTCTCACTCTAAGAAACCGATAAACCCAAATTTGAACTCAAAGAAAATTCCCAAAAATTCCTTCTGTCGCTCGAATCAGATGGGTTGTCGCTTGAACCAGAAATGTATCTCGCTCGAACGAGAATGAGACGTCGCGCGAATGACTTCCACATGTCGTTCGAATGACTTCATGCGAAATACATATCTCGCGTGAACAACTTCGCGCGAGATGTCACTATTCGTCTCCTTTCCAGAATTCTGTGTTTTCCCACCATTTATGAACCTAGAAACCTCTAAGTTTCAACACCCAACTCCTCGTCATCAATACCCATCAAAACCTAATAGGTTATAAATCATTCCTAACCTTCTAGGGTCATTACTTCGTCATAAATCATCGTAATTATGAAAATCCCCAAATTAATTCATATGAGCCCTAGTTTCCCAATTTTCATTTAAAGAACCTAATCAACCCAGATTTGTTCATCAATATATAATCCAATTCTGTGATTAATCCTCTACATACATAAAGGACTTTAAACTGCTAACTAAACCAATCCTTAATCATAATTTAAATCTCAAATTTTCACCCAATTCATATGTAAATCATGATAAATTTCCCCTACACTAACATGAGTATGATTATTGCTAAAGAAAGCAAGTAATAAACACTTGCCTCGAATGTGATGGTTTGATCCGTTGGTGATGTTGGTATATACGCGTTCCTCTCTTCTCGATCTACGCATTGGTGGTCACGGTTGTGCAAGGTGAGGATAATTTGGCATTCCCTCTACAAGTTTGGTTCTCCCTCACACCCTCTATGGCCGTTCTTTCCTTCCTATATCTCACTACCCTAAAAGACTTTTCTTAGCTGATAAAATAACTCCCAATTTTCGTCCATTAATTAAACCCACAATTATAATTTACCATAATGCCCTCTCGAGACACCAGTTAGGCCTAAAATTGCCTCGGGACCCAAATTAAACACCCGGGTATACTATTTCGACTATCTCGACCCTCTCGGATTCAACGGCGCACTCGAAATGACCATATGAGTTAATAAAAATAAATTCTCTTTTTATAGTCCATTCAATTAGTCCCGACACGACTCACACGCATGTCAGACTTAAATTATCAAATTGTCGTATTTCTCACTTCCAACAATTTATCAAAATCATAATTCCATATTACATATCGCATACTTATTACCATAATAATAATTGACCACCTAATTATTTAAATTGTAAAAAATATGGGGTTTTACATACTCCCCCCTTACAACGGAATTTCGTCTCGAAATTCAGAAAAAGTATACCAGGTACAGAGAACCCTGTAAAAATATTGCGCATCGCATCCTTGCGCTCACAAGTAAGCTACTCCGTCATACCCATAAAGTACGCTATCGAGTACCCTTAATAATGAACTCTTCATATGTGTTTGTTTTTAAACTCCAGGTTACCCTATCATAAAGGCTCTTGCCCAACCCTTTCCACTTAAGTTTCTCTACTTAAACTTTATTTTAGATATTCATTATCTTGCCTTATACTATTTTCACCCTAGTAGATTTATCCTCTTTTCATATATATACGACTTCGTTTCGTATTGCTCATACAATCAAATTAGCTGTGCAATATATATTTCACACACGATATATATACGATAATATCGATTCTTCTCCAACATTTGTAATCATAATTGGTCCCCCACCTTTAACTCCAAGTAGGAAAACAACAAATTTTACCATGCCATACTTCTTATGGCACTCTGCCCGAATGTGAACTTATAGGAGTTATTTGGACACAAACTCCACTAGTGGAAGGTACTGCTCTCGTCCTCCTCTAAGATCTCAGGGTCCACATAAAATTTTTCTCTCCCTCATCCGATTAGACCGCTTGTCCTGCCCATCTCTCTGTGGGTATTAGGCCGTACTCAATTGAATTTTAGTACCTATAATCTCACCATCTCAGCTACATGAGAGGATCCTTGGGAATACTCTTCCATTCTCTAGTGGAAGGAGCCCCTACTGGTTTAAAATTGTCCGCCTTTTTTCTAACAGTCAGCTGACCCACTGCAAGACTAACTTTGAAAATTCTACATTAAACCCGTCACCACTTCTATTTGTAACCTGATACGTATTATATTTCTTGAATAAATTTCAGTTTATCTTGAAACGTAAGTCTATGCCAAATCTTACGGAGTACTCTTTGGCTTACCGGACTACATGTTATTGAATTCATATGATAATCATAATCCATTACTTGATTCAATCACCTAGGGATCCCATACACCCTATGCCTCATGCATTATTGTACAAATGACATGTAGTTCTTTTACTACATTTCTTACACACTCGGTATGCTGATGTGGTAGGGGTGCACTCAACCACCCCACTAGTCAAAACTTAGTCAATCCTTCAATGGTATCATTTCTCTATTTTGAATGATACTAAGGCTAGGCGAATCCATTGGCCTTAAGTTATAAAATAATTATCAACTCTCAATTATATTCTCCTATAGGTACAATAACCAACATACAAAACTTATGTACTATCGACCAAACTTCTCTCCATCTCCCCACGTTCGCTAGTTTCGTGAGTGGGATGTTTCGCAAAGCGAAATCTAAACCAATTAATTCAATTGATTTCTAAACATTGAATTATAAACCACACACAATAAATGAATGTTTATTGAATTAAATACTGAATAATTAAGACTCGATAAAACCTTCCAGGTCAAAATCACAAACAAAATAAAAATAAATACTTAATCCATCAGAAAAGAACTACAAAGGAACTGAGTACAATCCCGCTAATGAGGATGGGGAACACGTGCCCGAACTGAAGCATCTGAACTAGGAACTGAATAAAATGAGAGAAACGTCTAACCTCAATGATCCGCAACTTCCACAACAGCTGCAGCTCGACAAACCATCCAAGTATCTAGAACCGGTGTCCCTTTGGCTTGGCCCCTGTACTAATATATATATATATATATATATATATATATATATATATATATATATATATATTGTGCAAAAGAGAGAATAAACACAAGAAACAGGTTAGAGACGAGGTTTAAAAAATGATTTAGCAAGTATTTAAAACTACCTCTTAAAATAAGTCTTATACGCATGTTAGTGATCGAACTCTCACATGAGTTTCTCACCTCTCATTTATTGTGTAGGACTAATGTATATCTAATCTCTCCCTAGTTATACCACCTAGTCTAACTGGTCAGAACCCATATTAATACAAACTATGCTCCCTAGTAGTATTCCCGTATCGCCCATACAATACGCTATTCAAATAGTTTATCTCACATAATTACTTTCATTATTCTCCATTCGAATGGTTAATCTTTTATCCACTAAGATTATTTTATTTCTCATTTCTATTTTATCTACTAAACTCACAAAGTATAAAGTTCGCCAAGTACACTCATATATATATATATATATATATAGTCTCATCATTCCTATATATATATACACTAATCATGCACCCTTACGTTAAGACAACTTAGTGCAATGTAATGATTATTATTATTACCAAGTCTACTAATTTCACACAGTAGAAATATTCACAAGTTCATATATATATATATATATATATAGTCACAACATCCCTATACATATATATATATATATATATATACTAATCCTGCACCACCGAGCTAAGACCCATTAGTGCACCTATCAAGGAAATCCTGCATCCCCGGGTTAACACCCATTAATGCACCTATCAATAATAATCCAGCACCCTCGGGTTATCACCCATTAGTTCTCCTAACAATAGAATCTTGCATCCCAGGGTTAGCACCCATTAATGCACCTATTAATAATAATCCAGCACCCCCGGGTTAGAACCCATTAGTACCCCTAATAATAATCATCCTTGTACCCCCGGGTTATCACCCATTAGTAAACTTAACAACAGAGTTTCTGCACCCCCGAGTTATCCCTCATTAGTGCGCTTAACTATAAGATTCTTACACCCCCGAGTTATCACCCATTAGTTCTCTTAACAATAATATCACATAATAGGCATACACACATCCTATTATAATTTATAGGTATCTCTCCAACCTACATATATACTCTTCATACGTATTTTAAATCTCATCACTAAGTATAGTATAAATATTTAGATTACTATCTCTCTCGTAATCTCCAAGGTACATTGTCTTTATACCGAAATAATTAAAGTATTAAGCCTCACATACTTTTCTCGAAATCTTTTCTTGCTTAAGTTATTATCGGACACTTTCTCTCACTCCAAGAAACTGGTATACCCAAATTTGACTCAAAGAAAATTCCTAAAAATTCCTTCTCTCGCTCGAACCAGATGGGTTGTCACTTGAACCAGAAATGTATCTCGCTCGAACGAGAATGAGATGTCGTGCGAACGATGAACGACTTCGTTTGAGATCGCGCAAGATGTCAATGTTCGTCTCCTTTCAGGAATTCTGCATTTTTCCACCATTTATGAACCTATAAACCTCTAAGTTTCAACACCCAACCCCTCATCATCAATACCCATCAACATCTAACAGGTTATAAATCATTCCTAACCTTCTAGGGTCATTAGTTCGTCATAAATCATCATAATTATAAAAATCCCCAAATTAATTCATATGAACCCTTGTTTCCCAATTTTCAATTAAAGAATCTAATCAACCTAGATTTGTTCATCAATATATAATCCAATTCTATGATTAATTCTCTACATACATGAAGGACTTAAATCTCCAATTTTCACCCAATTCATACGTAAATCATGATAAATTTCTCCTACACTAACATGAGCATGATTATTGCTAAAGAAAGCAATTAATAAACACTTGCCTCGAATGTGACGGTCTGATCCGTTCGTGATGTTGGTATATTCGCATTTATCTCTTCACGATCTACGCGTTGGTGGTCATGGTTGTGCAAGGTGAGGATAATTTGGCCTTCCCTCTTGGAGTTTGGTTCTCCCTCACACCCTATATGGCCGTTCTTTCCTTCTTGTATCTCACTACCCTAAAAGACTTTTCTTGGCTGATAAAATAACTCCCAATTTTCATCCATTAATTAAATCCAAAATTACAATTTACCATAATGACCTCTTGGGATGCCGATTAGGCCTAAAATTACCCCGGGACCCAAACTAAACACCCGGGAATACGATTTTGACTATCTCGACCCTCCCGGACTCAACGGCGCACTCGAAATGACCATATGAGTTAATAAAAATAAATTCTCTTTTAATTTTCCATTCAATTAGTCCGGACACGACTCACACGCGTGTCAGACTTAAATTACCAAACTCTCGTATTTCTCACTTCCGACAATTTATCAAATATCATAATTCCATATTACATATCACACAGTAATATTCAATAATTCTCAATAATAAGTATTAACCCTTGGCACGCTAGTTAATAATTATTTTAATCCGGATAATAACAAATTAATTTCTCGTATTTTAATTTAATTTATCCAACAACAATAATTAATCGCATACTTATTACCATAGTAATAATTGATCACGTAATTATTTAAATTGTCAAAAATACGGGGTGTTACAAATGGCATATAGTTTAATGTGGTGCTTGTAGGTGGTGGAGAATGGAGAAACGCTTAATTTGTTTGTATAAACACATTTATATTTTATTGGCATGATTGAGTTTTCTTTTCAAAGCAGTCAAAGAATTATTAGATAAGATGTGATTTTAGTTAGAGAAAATGTAAAAGAATATTTTATTAGCATGATTTTTTTGAAGGAGTTAAAAATACCTCATATATTTTGGCATTGCTTTGTCTAACTATATGTTTTAGCATGGTGCATGGATAATAGTAAAACATAAAACCCTATTGAGAAAATGTATAATAATTGAAATATGTCATCTCTTTTGACTCTACCAAACTGTATTGAGTTTTTTCATGTGCGTTTTAGGTAGGGTTTTTCTAGGTTTGGGTTTGTTTTGAATAGTTTTGGCATGCAACTGTATTACGGAGCAGGTGAGGGTGGTGGGTTGCTGAAAACACTGGTGAGGATGGTCTGACAATTAGATTTTACCATGTTTATGTTGCTAAAAGTGACTAAAATTATTTTTAGTCAATTTTGATGGGACAACATTCTTTTAGGTGAGCATAATATCATCTTGAATTGTCTTTTTGTGCTTAGGGAAAAAACAACAAAATAAGTTTTATTTGTTTTAGATTTTGTATTATTATCTGTATAGAATGAAATTGAGGTAGATGTGTTCCTTTCGTTTCTTTAGTTGTTAAGTTGATCGAATATATAACCTTTCTTAGTCTTTTAGTTTGAAGTTGCACTTAAGGTACTTATTTTTTTTTAACAATTTACATTCATGTTGATTCAAGGTTTGGCATTGATTGATAAAATGACAGTCTTGCACAATTCAATAGGTGTGAGATTCCCAAAATTTAACGCACAATTTAAGCCTTCATTTTTTATTCTATTATAATATTTTTGAAATTTATTTCTAGTGCTTGAAATGCTTTTTTATGGTTTCTAGCAGCTAGGCGATGTAGAATGTTTTGTCAATTTTTTTTATTTGATTGAATATCTTTTTATTCGCTTCAATGATTCAAACGAGAGAGTTTTATTTTATGATTTATTTTTATCTATTTGTAATCTGAAATTTTATCGTGTTATTGACCTGAGTATAACTGTGATACAACCATAAATACTCGGGAGAAAATTTATCATTGTGCCATCGACACGGGTACATTCTAGCGTGTGTGTGGGGGGGGGGGTAAAGAATTTACTATAATCTAAAGATCGACAATTACACGTGTACCTAGTTACATTCCTTTTTTCAGGCTATGTAAAATAGATAGAATATTACTTTTATGAGACTACAAATACATCAATGAAAAATATATGTGGGCCTTGGGGTGAAATTATATTTGGGTAATTGGTAGCGCTCCATGTTCGTCATTTGTTATATGATAGTACTTAATTGTTTAGAGATAATGACTTATAGTATTGTGATGCCTTAGGTTGGGTCATGCGTTAGTACTTTCTATAGGTGAGAGGTGAGGTATTCACTGCATGTGAGTGGCATAGGGTTGAATGTTTATTGAAAATTAGTTACATGATTAATATTGTTGTATTGGAGGTATTCTTTCAAGTATAGGGCGCTAGCCCAAATTTATAAAAAAAATCCCCAAGGCATTATTATTGTAAAAATAAGTTATCAGGGTTGAGTGGTCAGACTTGGAATTGTGGCAATCCATCTTGGTACTCGTAGAGTTTAAGCCACTGGTTCAGCGTTGTTGTTCATTTGTATTCCGATTTGTATTCAAAGGAGTTTTGGATTTTAATATATTTTATTCTGTTCAATAAAATAAACCCCATCCATGGCATTGTTGATGTGATGGAAGATTGAGTTACTATCCTTCTTTAGCTGCTCGGTAGTAATAACATTTTCTAGATCAAAATTTTATACTTCAGCCTCAAGATAACGAGAAGATGATCCCACCTCTCTATCCAGCGCACGTGTAGGATGCCCCTCAATCAAAACATCTTCCATATTAGGTCCAGATGGCCTCGTCTCCTTAATCCATGAATGTTTGGGGTCACCGTGGATTGTAGGACCCACTATCGGCCTATTATTTCTTGCATTAGGAGCTTTAGAGCGGGCGATGAATTTACTTTTATCCTTGGTCTTACTAGCAACTCCATCTTTCTTTTTAGCTTCGGCCTCAACCTCTTTCTTTTGTTTAATGCTAGGTTTCTTTCTTAGACTTGTCCTTGAATTTGACATTCTTATTAGCCTCTAGATTAAACCTTTTCATGCGGTCTATATCGATATCATCATGATAAGCTGGGTGGGGTACCATTACAAATGAAGGTTTAACTCGAAGAGTAAAAGAGTTTGGAGTAAAATCTACATAAAAATCTTAAACATGATCTGGTATTTAGCAGTTGTTTGATTAGATTTTTGAACTCCTAGTCGGCCTCAATTTTGACTCTGACTTTAAGAGATGATGTAGGTACCTCATGTCGTTCCACACCTCCCCGAGGTGTATATTAGCCAAGTTCAATAAACTTCTTCAAGGTGAAAAGGTTCTCATTGATTAGAGTATTGCTAGTGTCGATTCTCTTGATCAACACTTTTTTAATGTGGGAGAGTTGAGGAGCTTTTTCCACTGAAAAGTTTAGACAAAAATCTTTATCACAATTAAGTTAAATGAAATAAAAGAATAGGAAGAGAAAAATTATAGACCCATTTTGTTTGTCCAACACCACTCATGAGGGATATGGTTAACTTGATCCCTCTTGTTGGGGATGAACTCTCAATCACCATACAAAAATATGATCTTATTCTTCTTCCCATCTTATCTACCTTTAACAGCTTCAAATGTAACTTACGGGGAGATTAGTAGTATCCAGGAGCCTTAGAATTATCCTTAGTACCATATATTCTCCTAAAAACGTGATCAATAATATCTAACCTTGCGTGCAAGTTCTAGTAAACCATTTCCCTAAAAAAATCGGTAAACATTTTAGTGAAGCTGGGTAGGGACCACCCCGTATCCTTGAAAGATCAAACTAATAATTGTATGGAGGGGAAGATGGACTCTAACTTGGAATGCTGATATTGGAAACAAAATCTCGTCGACAATAGACCAATTATAGACTGTGTCATAACAGTTTTTGGTATTTAGCATGTATTGGTAGCATCAAATGAACTGCCATAAATGGTCTCCTCGGTAGGAGGCACAACAAGGGGAGAGGTAGAAAGATCAGGTTTATGAACCTTTACCTCTTTGACCAAATCCTCTAGGATAATAATTCATAACTTTGAGGCCATGTTTATTAAATTTGTACCACTATGATGGTGGCAGACCTCGTTAATGTTAATAACTTCGACAATGTCGTGGCTACAATACTTTACGTTAGGACTATAGTGCAGACCCAACTGAATTAGAAACATTAAGGGTAAAATGAGGATGAGAATGATCGTCCATAGGATGAATAACCTATAAAGGGACTAGTTTATTAGCCTCATAGAAACACAGGATAATTTTGTTGATTTCATGGATGCGATTCAACACCCTCTTAACTCAAGAATTATAGGTCGTAAAGGATATATTGGTGGAGAAAAAAAGGCTTGGGAGAAACTAATTTCAAAATTAAAGATTTTATTGAGAAAAATTCAGAGCAGGATAGATTGCGTGGTTAGTAGAGTATCGCGGTACGTAATATTTTTTTAAATACTTATATATGTAGGCTTTATATATATTGTATTTTTGTTAAAGATTACGTTCGTGTTGGTTAGGTGTATGGGTGACTAATTGTGATACTCTACGGGTAGGCATACGCGAGCCTTATTTTATTTTGTGCAATTATGATTTGTTGAATTTTGAGGACGAAATTCCTTTGCTAGTGGGGAAGTGTGTAACACCCCGTGTTTTTATTAATTAATTTAATTAATTAATTGGGATATTTCAAAAACTCTAGGTAAACCAACTCAATGGCCACATAAGACATGGGAATCTCGAACCAAACATTAACCAATACTCAAAATCAATAACAACAAACAATTAAAAAATGAAATTGCAATAGTAAATTAAAGACAGAAAACTAAGAAATGATGAACAACTTCGTGACGAATGTCTAAAACAGAGAAACCCATCGGCGGAAAGATTTTACAGGCAAAGAGATTGTAAAAAATGGAGGAAATGAGGTAGAGTTAGTCGGAAATGTAAAGTTTGAACAAAAAGGGTTCTTTCTCTCTCTAATACTTGCAAGCGAGGGAAATGAGTTAGAAAAAGAAAAATGATTAAACGAATGGGATTTTATGCATTTGAGGAGGTAACCATTGATTTCATTAAAACAAATCATAATTACATTTCTAGAAAAGGCAAGTGGCACCTAAAAAACTAGCATGACATTGCCCAAGGTATGTGCATCATTGTGAATTAGGCACAACCACCATGGTCGACGCATGGAAGTTCGAATCCAAAGTCGAATTTTTTTTTACATGTAAATCTTCTCGACCGAAGATAAGGGAATTTCAAGTGGATGAAACCATGTGTCGATGACATTTCACAATTAAAACTTCACTCACTCAATTCGCATATCCCTTGCTAAGAAGACACAACACTCTATATAAATCACTACAAGCTACAATTGTGAGAAAATTCTTTGGGGGTTTTGTTATACCATAAATATGGGATAACCCATGGACAAAACAAAAGAGGAAAAATGGACTCATACACATATGTAAATGTGGTTGGCCCAGTAATAAATCTGGTCGGACCTAGAAACGAGGTAGGCCAAGGCAGTTATGATAGACCACTAGACCATGTTAGTTCATAGTTAACTAATGGTATTAAATAAATCAATTAAAGCAAGCAATCCTTATGTGATTAGATGACATCTGAAACATTTAATCCACGCACACATGTAGGAGATATGAAAATATTCCCCCAAATTTACCATTAACTAACTTCATGATTATTCTCTCACGTGTATGTAAAATGTGTACCTGGCTAATCTATAACGGTAGGCCATGTGTCATTATCTCTTCTATCTCTTTTGAAATCCTATAAATATCACACATTTTCACACTTATGGAGGGTCCGATATATTTTCTTGCTGTCCAATTATAGGGAGAACTCGAGAGTTTTTCTTCCTTGTATTCATTGATGACTTTTGCCCAGTAATATAATAGAATTAGTATTGCACCTATAGACGTAGGAACCACTTTATACCGAACCATATAAAAATGGTTTTAACTAGTTTAGTAGTTCCGTAATTTGTATCTCTTATATGTTATTTTCTTATAATTAGTATACTTAAGCTGAGACAAATTAGTATATGATTTTGGGGCGATAATACATTTTATTTTTTATTACGTAACTTATTCGTTATTGTGAGTGCAATTAATCACAATGAATAAACTTAAGCAATCAAAATCAAACAATGAACAAAATAATCTCACAACAAAAGGATTTATGTGGTTTGACAATTTCCTACGTCCATGGACCATTTTCTCTCTATTTTATTACTTCTCTGAAATTCATTAATAAGAAGTTACATCCACCTTTCCCCTCGAGTGAGGGTTTCATTTGTAAAATTAGAGGAAGTCAAATCATGTTGGAATTCTACTAGTTATGGGTTAATCCGTCTCTTGATTTTTATTAATCTCCTCTGAGATTCTTGGAGATTGGATTAACCTCACTACAAGAAAAATAAGTATTAGGGATGGGAGTATTTGGGACGGCCGTGTCATTTTATCCCTTACGCTATACCAAAATGGACGTTTTTTTATTACTGTCTCTTTTTATAGGAGAAAAAAGGACGGTTTTTAAAAATCGTCCTTTTTGGTATGTATAAAAAAGGATGGTAATCAAAACCGTCCCTTAAAGTATATGAGAATTTTTAGCGCTAATTTTTCTTGGGCTAATTTAAGGGACGAATTTTTTTACCGTCCCATTTGGTATTCCAAATGGGACGGATTTTAAACATCCATCCCTTTTGGTATAGCAAAAGGGATGGTAAAAAAATTCTATCCCATTTAGTATAAATTGAATATTTATTTTTTTGAAAGAAAAAATAAGGGACGGAGTTTTAAACCGTCCCTTTTAATATACCAAAAAAGACGGTTTTAATATCCGTGCCTTTTAATGTATCAAAAGGGACAGTTATTTCTGACCCTTTAGATGATTTTCCTCATTTTTCCCACACTTATTTTCATTTTTACCTAACCTAACTCCCCCTCTCTCTCTCTCTCTGTTCCCGTTCTCTGCTCTCATGCTCTCCCTCTCCGCCGCTCCACCACCTCCAACACTCTCCCTCTCCGCTCTCTGCTCTCACGGTCTCCCTCTCCGCCACTCCACCCCCTCCGCCACTCCCCTGCGTTGCTTCCTCTCTCCCCTGTGCCTCCTCCTCTTTCAGTGATTGATTGTGTGTCACAACCCGCCTAAAATAATAACGGGTGGCCAGCCCTATACTATATTAAATCAGGAGTTTCAGATGGTCCAGTCTCAACATCAACTGTCGGTACTATATAGGTACTATATAATATAGGACTAACTACCCGATATCATATAGGCGGGATGCAAAAATTTAAATAAAATACAACAACCAACCAACTAACGCTAAAAAGAAAAGAAAGATGCAAGAAAGAACTAAAATAAATGAGATGCTAGAAATAAAATGAGATAAATAAATACAACTGAATGTACTACAACAAGTAGACCCGAATAAGCTGTCGGGCCATAGCGAATACAATAACTGAAATGGAATAAATATAAACATGTATATAAATATCCCTTGGGTAAAAACCCGATACACAACTTGAATCCTACCTAGAATTTTAAAGAAGTAGGAAGCGGCTACATGAAACATCCCGCAATAGCCCGCACCTGTCACGGCTCCCAAGACTCTGGATAGAAAGTCATCCGGCATCCATGCGGTAGGATACCTGTGGTAATATATATATATATACAAGCAGGAGAGAAAAGTAAACGGGTCAGAGCCCCGAATGTGAAAAATATTTAGCAAGTGTGTTAACCGTGCATAATAATTATCGGTGCACTTAATTCATAATTAAAGTGGAACCGCACTCTCGTGGAACCCCAACTCACCTCTCATCTAAAGGCGCGCAACTATTCGCGTCCTCAAGTTTTAGTTAAATTACCCCCATGTTATTAGGACAACCTAACTTATCATAGGCCTAGCCTATACCCACGAGAGCTACTTTCCCGTCATAATCTAAGGATCCACCTTATCTAATCCTACTAGATTATGATTACGACAATTATGCCATAATGCTAAATGGAATTCAATTTATAATTTGAATTAAAATTCTTAATACGTTACCCCTATATATATATATATATATATATATATATATATATATATATATATATACACACACACATATATAGGCTAAAATATAAGAATTTATATTCTTAATATCATGAACATGGAATATTGGCAAAACTTCTCTCTAATCTCAAAATTGTACTACGTTTCGTGCGTGGAGAGTCTCGCAAAGCGAAATCCAAACAAGGAACCGCCCCGTTACACTATTCCTGACAGGTCAAGACCAGAGATCCGAGATGCCACAGATAGAATTACTTCTCTCAAATCTCGACATAGCACTGCGTTTCGTGCGTGAGGTGTCTCGCAGAGCGAAATCCAAACAAGGAACCACCTCGTTAAACTACTCCTGGGCAATGTCGATCCTAGAGATCCATATTCCATAACATACTAATTAATACTACCATTACTACTACATTTTTAAACTACAAAAAAAAAAAAAAAACAAATAAAAATAAATAAATAAAAAGAAACTCCAATAATATCCTTGGGATGATGTAACCGAAGTATTCCTCAAATATGATACATCAACCCCCAATAAATCTGGTACACCATAATCATCCAAGATGTACCCCGAAGAAATACCATATCCTTTCATCTAGGATATATAATATATATATAGGTATTTTATTCTCACCATATATATATACATGCCATCATCCATACCCATGACCAAGTGTACATACCATATATGATGTACAATGGCCATGCACATATAATACCCGGCTATATATAGCGCCGATAAAGCTGCATCAATGCTATCATCTTCCCAGAGTCCGGCTCACGTAACAACTGGGGACCACCTGGCGGGGATCAACGACACCCACCTAGTGATAACTCACACACACAACGTCCCGGGAAGCGGTCATAGTTCCAACCGGCAATGAGACGAAACATACCCACCACGTCTCACCCCAAAATATATATCTATATCGTATAATAACACAAGGGACGACTATGACCTGGGGAATATCCACACCCTGCACTATATGCCAGGATGCTCACCCTCTGCGCGAAAACTTCCCAATGATAGCATGAGCGGGGTATGCTTAACCAAATAAGTATATATATCGCTCACATACGCAATATACATACATCCATATGATCCCATCATATGATCCAATATAATAAACCATCATATACGGTTTAAATATCCATACCATGTATGTCCGCATCATAAGTATATCCATATAATCCATTCATACATAGATATATGTACATATATTCACACATCGCTATATCAATATATATACAAACTAATTCTCGTTCATATGTATAAGATATATATAAACCCGGCTGTAAGTATACATAATCCTCAATATACAAGCCGTCACCACAATTACCATTAAATATACCTCGATATGTGAATACAATCCCTCACTTGAAACATATTCAATCATTTTTCCTATGATGAATAGTCTCCCAAAACCATATGTATATATCTATACATATACATTCAACATTAGGGTTATCACCCAAAAGTATGTGTAGGACTCCATCACTACACATTTCATCTATAACCCAAAAGTACATAATTACCTTTAGTACTATTCAACCATAGGCACACACATGACTTAATAGTCTAAAACCTCAATTTATTCCAACCTCATTTCAAGCATTGGAACCTCAATGGTCATAACCCCATAATTACGTGCAAACTATCCTAACTAGAATTTATGCTACCGCTTATTCTAGTCGATAGTACGATCCCAAAGCGTTCTCAATGTCACCTATGGTTCGAATAAGTCTCAGAAACCCTTACTCCTATTGAGTTATCAATTGCTCCTTAGACTAAACATTTCTATCTAAGGATGTGAGACCCCTCACTCTCTAAGAGTTCTCAACCTCACATCATATTTATACCTATCTATAATTGGTATTCCCAACCTCAAAGAGGTTTCCCCAATATCCATATGTAACTCCAATACGTGCATGGGTACATTTCTCCCAAATTACCCGAAGGAGTCCCCAAAAATCCTAATATATGAGAAACTCCTTCAATGTCTCCAAGAACAAGTCTTTTACATCATAAGAGAGGGCCCCAAATCAACAAACCCAACCAAAAAGGGCTAGAAGTCCGCCTAGATAAACCTCCTAAAACAACCATTAAGGAAGCCTCTAAGAATAAACTCCAAAAGAAAGAGGGGGAAAACAACTCCAAACTTTGGGCTAAAAACAGGGGACCGGTCGACCGGTCCCAGACCCCCGGTCGACCGCGGGTACATATTTTGCCTACGAAGAAATGCAGTAGTCTTTTCCCTTAAGGCGCGGTCGACCGGTCCCCAGACCGCGGTCGACCGACCATACCAGTTAAGCTGGCCGATATCCCTTTTCTCAGCAAACCCACGAAATTAATACCCAAATATCATCACCAAGCCCCCAAATCTTTAACCCAATAATGTTATTAATAAGAGAACCCATCCTACATCTCATCCCAACCATTTATATGTGATTAAACCGTAGAATAACATTGATTTCAAGATTTAAACCCAAAAATCTAGGTTTTGGTATTTATACCCAAAAATCCATTTCTTACCCCACAAATTATGAAATGAAATACACAATAGCTATTTAGCAAGATTAAACACTTGCCTCAGATTTGTAGAGGTTGGATCGTCCTTGATGTCGCGGTTGGGCCGGAAATCCCCAAGCTTTTCTTCATCTCTCTTTTCCTTTCTTCTTCTTTCCTTTCTTCTCCTCTCTCTAGGGCTTTTTCTCTCTTTCTCTCAAATGAGAAATGGCTTAATCCGTAAGCCTCATGAACCTTTAAAAGAAAATCCCAATTTTAAATGTTAATACACACTTTAAATGACTCGTTTACTCCAAATCGAGTCAAAATAACTTAAAAACATTCCGGAGCCGAAATAAGACCCAATGACAGTCATTTTGACTATCTCGACCCTTCCGGGATCGATGGTATCCTCAGTATCATCATCCGGAATACTTTAAAATTTTCTCTATTTTTGGGCCTCAATTCCCAAATTTCGAAATTCTCCAATTTAATTAAATTTTACTTTCCCAAAATTTCTCCAAAATCGAGGGTTGTTACATTGTGTTGGAGTTATGTATTTTTTCAGTGATTGATTGTCTCAGAGTATACAATCAAAACTCTGATTTTTGTTTTGCCTTTGAAGTAAATGTTGAATATTATTTGTTTTTCCTACTATTATGTAAAATCTGTAAGTTTACATAGCTGACATAGGCCCTGCTATGTAAACTTGTCATTTTATTGTTTGAACATTTTTGTCGATAAGTCCACACTCTTATTTCTAATTTTTTATTATTTCAATAATGAAAATGTATGTTTATGATATTATGATTACAACACCATCACTACAAAGAAAAATGTTACTTTCATTGTGGACATAATTTCACAACTCTGTGTATGTGTTGTTTATGTTTTCGTGTTTTGGTGCAATTGTATAATTTCATTGTCAAGAAAAGAATATGGATGTTTTAATTTTTGACATTATTGTTGTGGTGTAACTCATTTGATACATGCACTTTTGGTTTTGATTTTGCTTGTATTTATTGTATTAATCAATTTTATATTAATATATTTTTTGTTTTGAGTCTATGCATACAAACACTATTTTTTCCAAGATTTTGATTGATTTTTCTTGTATTTATTGTATCTTAAAGTTTCTCGCTTAGGAAAAAATTGTATTTGCCTCATACGAATGGAAATGAAAAGTCTATTAAAAAAGATTTTTTTTACGAGGTTAAGCCCCCAAAGGTTTTTAAAACGACTTAGGGCTGAGGGTGGGGAGGGTTAAATGGGGTAAAAGTTGGGTAGGGCACATACGAATATGCATATTAAGTAACTTATAAATATGCATTAAAATTAAAATACTAAATTTGTACATATCATTAAAAAATGTCTGAATATTTTTGAATTAAAATACTATTTGATTATTTTGGACGAGATAATAGTTCGATTTGTAAAAAAAATCTTTAAAAGGCGATATTGTTTCACTAAAGCATTGTTATTTTTATAAAAACTGAGCCTTAAGGCTTTTACCAAGAATAAGGCATAAAAAGTTAAGGCGGGGCATTTCTCCCAAGCCTCAAGCCTAGGAAGAGCCTAGACGGGCCTTTTAGAACATTAATATATATATATATGTGTGTGTGTGTGTGTGTGTGTGTGTGTGTGTGTAGTTATTACTTGAATGCAACTCGGTCTCTCTCTATATATATACATATACACACATATGATAAAATGAATGCAATTATGTATATATTTATATATCTTTTTTCAATATGTAATAGGGGTTCAATAAGATCAATATGGATAAGAGTTGAATCGGAGGAGATAGGACCATAAAGGCGTACGCCGATGGAGTTCAAATCTTTATTGATTTTGCATATATAAATAAGGATATTCTTACTTCTAGCATCAAATGCCCATGTAGAACTTGTGTTAATCATGTCTACTGTAACTCACAAACTGTGAGAAATCACATAGAGATGTATGGTTTTGAAAAGAGTTACAAGAATTGGATTTATCATAGGTAATCATTGGGTGATTTTAATATCAACGTAAATAGTTGGAGCATTGGTATGGTTGTTGATGATGTATTAGACGATTTGAACTCGGGGGCAAGCATGATTGTAATGGTTCAAGAAGGAAGGGGGATTCCATGTAAAGAGGAAAATGTGGGCAATGATGAAGAACCTAACATCGAAGATCATGACATGCCCGACACAGATCTCCCAAAATATTTTAGTCTTTTAAAAGAGGCACAAAGTGAGTTATATGAGAATTTTCCTAATGACATTACCCAGTTGTCATTTGTTCTTGAATTATTTCACCTGAAATAACTAAATGGATTGACAAATCGTTCTTTTACGATGTTGATGTTATTCTTGCAGAAGGTGTTCCCAAAAGCCAAGATTCCAAAATCGTTCCATCAAGCCAATAGATTGACAAAAGATTTAGGATTTAAGTATGAAACGTGGGATGTATGTCCTAATAGTTGTATGTTGTTTCGAAATGAGAGAGAGAATCTTGAGAAATGCAAAATTTGTGGGGAATCTAGGTTCAAAAATGAATTTGATAGTGGTGAGGGTACAAAAGTAGCAGCGAAAAAGGTAAGGTATTTTCCTTTGAAACCGAGATTACAACGATTGTATTGGTCATCGCATACTGCTCCACTAATGAAATGGCATGCTGATGAACGGATCGATGATGGCGTGTTGAGGCATCCCGATGACTCCCTTACATGTAAGACATTTGATGAGTGAAATCCATCTTTTGCGAGTGATTAGCAACTGATGGATTCAATCCGTTTGGTAATATGAGCATTGCTCACATTACTTGGCCTATTGTGCTAATGATATTAAACTTGACTCCATGCTTGTGTATGAAACTACCCCACTTAATTTCTTTTGTTGTTATCGATGGACCAAAAGGGCCCGGTGATAAAATTGATGTATATTTACAGCCACTAATTGATGAGTTGAAAGAATTATTGGAAAATGGGGTACATACTTATGATGAATCAGAGAAATAATATTTTCAGTTACATGCGTCATTGTTATGGACAATTTAGCAATTTTTCTTGTTATGCCATGTTATCAGGATGGAGCACAAAAGGTGAATTTGCTTGCCCATGTTGCAATAAGGATCATCAAGCTATACGATTGAAGAACGATCGTAGGTACTATTATTGGGGTCATCGTCGATTCTTACCAATGCTACATAAATTTCGGAAAGAAAGAGTTACATTTAATGGCAAGGTTGATATGAGGCCACCACCATTGAAACTAACTGGATGACAAGTTCTGGAACAATTAAATGAGCCTGACGTTGTAACTGAATATAAAAAAGAAGACGTGCTGAAAAGAATGATAAGAGACCAAAAGGAAATTGAGCTTGTAAAAAAAAACTAAAGGTAATATTTCGAAAAAAAGATTGAATTGGAAGAAGAAAGGTATCTTTTTTGAATTGAAATATTGGGAGCATAATTTGATTTGCCATAACATATTGAGAAAATATTTTTTGACAATATTCTTTTTACATTGTTGGGCATCAAAGGGAAAAATGATAATTTATATGCTTGTAAAGACCTCAAAGATATGAGTATTAGGCGTGTGCTGCATCCTTAGCCGCGAGGAGCAAATCAACAGTATGTGGCCCCAGCATAGTTTATGATGAGAAACAAAGAGAAGGATATATTCTTGAAAGTGTTTTATTAAATCTTTCTTCTCGTATTCATGTGTTGCTTTTTATTTTTTAATATTAACGACTATCTTATAAATGCCGTGCTTAAATGTTTTTTGATATTGTGACAGGAAATAATGTGGTCTTCTGCAAATTTTAATGATAATATTAAGAATTCATTAGAAGAATTTGAAAATTCATCTTTGAAAGCGGGCACTCCAATAACTTTGTATGGATTCCGTAAAATTAAATTATGTCGCTACTTGCAAAAATGTGGGAAACAGATATCAGAACAATATTTGTTTGAAAAAATAGTCCAAACGCTACCACCATGTTAGGATTAAGCAAAAGAAAAGATATTTCAAAAACATAATCCAACATGTGGAGAGAAATTAGTAGAGCTACTAGAGAAGGAAGAGCGAGAGTTGCATCCTTTATGGATAGAATTTGAGCAACATACATCCTTTATGGATAGAATTTGAGCAACATAAAATGAGCGCAAATTTAAATGTGCGAGATCATATGCATAACAAAGAAAGAGTATACAACATTTTAAAGAGGAGAGGTTTTTGTCCTAACATAATTGTTCTCGCGCGTGAAATTGTGAGTAGGCTTCCACCCACGTGGCCATTTTCATCTATTATTAAAAGGATAAAATGTGATTGGCTTAATATGAGGGATTTGGCAGATTTTCTGGAAGAAATAGAAAGGTGTTAAAAATGCATACAATCAAAGGAAATACGATGTATTGTAACTTTTCATTTTGTGTTTCATGTATAATGTTTATTCATATTTATTTTGACATATATGTTTTTTTATACATATCTATCATGCCAACTAAACTCCCTTCTCATCCCATGGGGGTAGGAGGTTATTGGATTCTCAAGGAGAAATGACCCGCCCATGTGCTCGGTCGTTAATAGGATCACATCGGTCTCAACTAGAGTCATCTCGGTCAATGATATGGCAACCCTCAGATAATATGGGTGCAGGTATGTGTCTACCTATCTAGTAGAGAATTGTAAAAATCTGCTAAAAATATTTTACTTTTATAATTATTCATGTCATATTTTCTTTTGAATTTTGATCAGGTAGTGCTGAGGGTACACCATTACCAACTCAAAATGGTCCCGCTACTAGTGTGAAACGTAGAGGGTTTTCCAAACCATGGAAATAATGGGATAATGGTCAAAAGTTGATAATTGGACGGAACAACGACTGTCAACTAATTGAACCCAACGGGAAGAAGCTTGCGAGTCAGTTGGGATATTTCACTCAACAATGATCGTTATTTCCTTTGGATGTGGACGATTGGAGAAGAGTATCGGAGGACAGTCTCGATATAGTTTGGGATAATGTGAAGGTACTTGTCTATCATTGCCAATATAAATTTGAATATTTTAAAATGCTTAGTTAAAACTTTTGAGTTAACAAAATGCTCATGCATAACAAAATGCATAGTACTTGATTAAAAGCTTGAATTACACAACATTGAATTGCTTAAATCTGTCATATATTTGGCAAAGTTTGTTGTGTGTAAAAAAAACTATCCAACAATAGAAATGTGGGCAAAATTGTCTGTAGAAACCCATTGGCCATGGAAAAATAGTCTAACCAAATGGACCCTAAGTTAATATATCAATCAAATGATTTATTTATAATTTATTTATATTCTTTTGTTCGTAGAGCAATACAAATGCCCCTAGAGGATTTAAGACAATTTGTTTTCAAATGCTGGACAATTCTTGGAGGCGCTTTAAGTATTGTATCAAAAAGGACTATTATGAGGCGCATGAAAATGACGAATATCGACTTGAAAATGTACCTCTCTAAGTTGATCCCGGTATATGGCCTAAATTAGTGACTTATTGGGGTGAAAAATAAATGGTGGTATGACATATGTAGAATTACTTTCTATTTATTTTTGTTCATTGTTTATATGTATCAAAATTGCAACATGATTTAACTCTTTATATAGCAAGTGGCGGCCAAAAACACTGAAAATAGGGCAAACCTTTGTGCCCACCCTAGTATTGGGAGGACGTCAATTCCTCCAGTTGTATAAAAGGTTAACATCATATTTTATATTCCTCACATATTCTTTTATGCTTTTAGTTTGAGGAAAATTATGTTGAATTTCATCAATACTATTATGAACGTAATATGTTTTTTTTCCTTATCTTACTTAAAAAACAATAGATGAAAAAAGACAACTTGCCTATCGACAAGCTTAGTGTGTATAGAGATACTCGAAGGTTAAAGGATAAGACGTATAATATGGAGGATGGAGCGACTGGTATAGAGGTATTATATTTTAATGTCCATTCTTATTACCTAAAGTAAAAAATATTGCAATAAACGTTTTATGGTATTGCACACTATTTAAAACTCTTTTCTTAATTTGTAGGAAAGTATACAAAGACAGTTGAATGCGATAGAATAAGAACAACAGAATGACCCAAAAGTGAGAGATCAAATCTTTGAGGATGTCATTGGTCGTGACGGACATGGATATGCATTATGTAGGGGAGTTGGTATTCGACCGCCATCTGTAAGGCCATGCCTTCTCACTTTTACGAGAGCGAGATCGAAAGGTTGGAAAAGGAGATTGAGGAGGGAGAGACTCGTCATCGTGAAGAGATCCAAGAGTTGAAATACCAAATGTAACAGACCACCAACAAATTGTTTCTTATCATACAAAATATTGGATTCCCAATACCACCAGATCATTCCCCGAGTACTTCCGATGTGCAGCTGTAGGGAACATGTATCCTCATTTCTCATCTTTATCGAATTATAAGGAAGAAATTATTTTGGATAGGAACACTAAATTATACAAATATATCTCAGAAATCACAAAACAAAGCAAAACCTGCTTACGTATTAAACAAAAAAAAATCAGAACAGAAAGAACAGTTAAGATTTTTACAAAAAATATGTTTCCATAATTAAAATGATGGCATTTCCATAATTAAAGTGTGAAAACGTAAAACAGTCACAAAATGGTCTAGTGAGAGGCTTGAGCACCTTGCACGGGACCAATGTGACTCGTATGAACCGACCATGTAGTCCCCGACCTCCAGGTTTGAGTATACGACGAGAATTTGCAAAATTTAGACTTAGGGTTAAAAATATGGCGTTAAAAGGTCAAAACCTAAAACAACTACAAAATGGTCTCGTTAGAGGCATGATCACCTCGTAGGGGAGAAACATAACTCGTACGAATTGACATTGTAGTCCCCGGACTCCCGGTTTGAGTATACGACGAGAATTTGTAACATTTAGACTTTTAGGCCTAAAAACATGACATAAAAGCGGGGAAAAGTAAAACAATAACAAAACAGTCTTGTAAGAGGCAGGATCACCTCGCACTGGACCAATGTAACTCGTAAGGAACAACTGCGTAGTCCCTGACCTCTCGGTTTGAGTATACAATGAGAATTTGTAAAATATAGACTTAGGCTTGAAAACATGACGTCAAAGGTGAAAATGTAAAACAACAAAAAAATGGTCCCGTTACAGGCACCATCACCTCGAACGGGACCAATGTAACTCGTACGAACCGATCGCGTAGTCACGGGACTCCCGGTTTGAGTATACGACAAGAATTTGCAAAACTTTAGACTTGGGCTTAAAAAAATGGCGTCAACGGGGGGAAATGTAAAACAGCCACAAAATGGTCCCGTGAGAGGCAAGAGCACGTCGCACGGGACCAATGTAACTCGTACGAACCAACCGCGTAGTCCCCGGCCTCCCGGTTTGATTATACAATGAGAGTTTGAAAAATTTAGGCTTAGGGTTAAAAACATGGCGTTAAAGGGTGAAAACCTAAAACAACCACAAAATGGTCCCGTTAGAGGCACGATCACCTCGAACGGGACTAATGTAACTCGTACGAATTGACCCCGTAGTCATCGGTGATATGCCATGCATCATCAATCGGCTTCCCGATTTGAGTATACGACGAGAATTTGCAAAAATTTATACTTAGGCTTAAAAACACGTCATAAAAGTGTAAAAATGTAAAACAGCCACAAAACGGTCCCGTGAGAGGCACGAACACCTCGTACAGGACCAATGTAGCTCGTAGGGACCCACCGCGTAGTCCCCAGCCTCCTGGTTTGAGTATACGACGAGAATTTGTAAAATTTAGACTTAGGCTTAAAAACATGGCGTCAAAGAGTGAAAACCTAAAATCACCACAAAAAGGTCCCGTGAGAGGCAAGAGCACCTCGCATGGGACCAGTGTTAATCGTATAAACTGACCGCGTAGTCCCCGGCCTCCTATATTAAGTATACGACGAGAATTTGCAAAATTTAGAATTAGGGTTAAAAACATGGCATTAAAGGGTGAAAACCTAAAACAACAACAAAATGGTCTAGTTAGAGGCACGATCACCTCGCATGAGAGAAATATAACACGTACGAACCGACCGCATAGTCCCTGGCCTCCCGGTTTGAGTATACGAAGAGAATTTATAACATTTAGACTTTTAGGCCTAAAAACATGACATAAAAGTGGGAAAACGTAAAATAATAATAAAACGGTCCTGCAAGAGGCACGATCACCTCGCACTGGACCAATATAACTCGTGGGGACCGACCGTGTAGTCCCCAACCTCTCGGTTTGAGTATACGATGAGAATTTATAAAATTTAGACTTAGGCTTCAAAACATGACGTCAAAGGGTGAAAACGTAAAAACAACAACAAAACGGTCCTGTCAGAGGCACCATCACCTCGAACGGGACCTACGTAACTCGTACGAACCGACCGCGTAGTCCCCTACCTCCCGATTTGAGTATACAACAAGAATTTGAAACATTTAGACTTTTAGGCCTAAAAACATGACACAAAAGTGGAAAAACATAAAACAATAGTAAAACGGTCCTATAAGAGGCACGATCACCTCGTACTGGATTAATGTAACTCGTAGGGACTGACCGCGTAGTCCCCGACCGCTCGGTTTAAGTATACGATGAGAATTTGCAAAATTTAGAGTTAGGCTTGAAAACATGACATCAAAGGGTGAAAATGTAAAACAACAACAAAACTGTCGCGTTAGAGGCACCATCACCTCACATGGGACCAATGTAACTCGTACGAACCGACCGCATAGTCACGGGACTCCCGTTTTCAGTATTCGATGAGAATTTGCAAAAATTTAGACTTAGGCTTAAAAACATGACATAAAAGTAGGAAAACATAAACCAGTAACAAAACGGTCTCGTGAGAGGCACAATCACCTCGCACGGGATCAATGTAACTCGTAGGGACTGACCACGTAGTCTCCGACCTCTCGGTTTGAGTATACGATGAGAATGTTTAAAATTTAGACTTAGGGTTAAAAACATGGGGTTGAATGGTGAAAACCTAAAACAACGACAAAATGGTCCCGTTAGAGGCACGATCACCTCTCACGGGACCAATGTAACTCCTACGAACCGACCATGTAGTCATCGGCCTCTGAGTTTGAGTATACGATGAGAATTTGCAAAAATTTAGACTTAGGATTAAAAACATGGCGTCAACGGGTGAAAACGTAAAACAAACACAAAACGGTCCAGTGAGAGGCACGATCACCTCGCACTAGACCAATGTAACTCGTAGGGACCGACCACGAAGTCTCCGGCCTCTCAATTTGAGTATACGACGAGAATTTATAAAATTTAGACTTAGGCTTGAAAACCTGACGTCAAAGGATGAAAATGTAAAACAATAACAAAACGGTCCCATTAGAGGCACGATCACCTCGCACGGGATCAATGTAACTCGTACGAACTGACCGCGTAGTCACGGGACTCCCAGTTTGAGTATATGGTGAGAATTTGCAAAAAATTATACTTGGGCTTAAAAACATGGCGTCAATGGGTGAAAACGTAAAATAACCACAAAATGGTCCTGTGAGAGGCAAGAGCACCTCGCACGGGACCAATGTAACTCGTACGAACTGATCGCGTAGTCCCCGACCTCTCGGCTTAAGTATACGATGAGAATTTGAAATATTTAGACTTTTAGGTTTAAACATTATTTGATTACTGATATATTTTTTGTTTTCTTTCTTATATTTTTTTGTAGGATAACATTTCAGGGTTATATTTTATTCGCGTGGAACACATGAACAAAGCAACGGTTTGCGACGGGTAGATTGTCTATTTATTATTGTTGTTGATATGCGAGATTGTTGTTTTGATTTTTTTTTTCTGGTCATGCGGACTTTTGTGTTGATTAAATAGGTTGGTTTTCATGTATAAACAAAAGATATTCGTCGAATTTTTTTAAAAATTGTAAGGAATTGTTGATATGGGAGATTTTTCAATTTTTTTATGGTCGTGCGGGCTTTCGTGTTGACTAAACAGATTGGTTTTTGGGTATAAACAAAGGAGACTCTGTCGAATTTTTTAAAAAATTGTAAAGAATTGTTGATATGCGAGATTCTTATTTTCAATTTTTTTTTGGTCGTGCGGGCTTTTGTATTGATTAAACAGGTTGGTTTTCATGTATAAACAAAGGAGACACTATCAAATTTTTAAAAAAATTGTAAAAAGTTGTTTTGTTAACACGATTAACTAATATATTTGGATATTTTATTTTACTATAATATTATTTTGATAAAATGATTATTTATTGATTGCAGGTTGTGCACAAGAAGTTAAAGAGATATGTTTTTTAGTGTGTCTACTATATGTGACACTACGAGAAGTTTTTGAAGTGTGACAACCATGTTTATCATCTTAATTTAGGGATGATATTTTTTTGACAATTGTATAGCTTATTAATTAGTATGATTTTGTACTCATTTAAATAGTTCGACTTAAATGTAGTTTAATGGAAGAAATTGTTATTCAATACGTGCTTCAATGAATGTGGTTGATCTATTGCGTTTATGATCGGATGATTTGATTTATAATGCAAATTAGACATCAATTATTATTGTAACATAAAACATATAATAATATAACTATTTATGATAATTCTTTATTTATCAATTGGGATGGTTATAAACCGTCCCTAATACTTATTTGTATTAATTGAGAATACCTTTTAGGATAGTTTTTACCGTCCCTAATACCCATTTTTGCATCAATTGAAATTACCTTTTGGGACAGTTTTTACTGTCCTAAATAGGTTGTCAAAATCTGAGTAGTATTAGGGACAGTTTATCCATCCCTAATATTATTGGCGGGAAAGAGAATTTTTTCGCGGGAACACAATTTGAGATGGAAAAATCCGTCCCTTATGCCAAATGTAGAGCGTCCATGAATTAACATTTACGAAGGTAAAATCCATCCCTAAAATATTTGCGACGCCTAGTATAAGGGACGGATTTTTTTTGTTGCCGAAACCGTCCCTAATACTCTTTTGGGACAGTTTTTTACTTTTAGGGACGGATTTTTATCGTCCCTAATACTCATTTTTCTTGTAGTGCCTCTTCTCCATCCTCCCTCATGACATTCATTATTTACTATTGAGTTGTTCTCCTTTTTTGACTGGACCCACTTGGGAGGCTATGTTTTGGCCCTCAATTTTCACCCCATAATTTCCCTCAAAGCTCTTTGGCATAAATGGGCGAAAGAGTTTTGAGAATCTTCCTACCCCAATTAGTTGGTCTATCTACATGATTCAACTCTCAGTCTTGCAAGGGCATGCTTCGTGGTAATTATGTCATAATAAAGGTACATTGGTAATACTTCAAAAAGTATCCGCCACTTGCATTAATGAGTCTTGGGCTCTGCTCCCCATATGATTAGACTTTGGGGATTTCATAATGTGTTAAATCAAAATTTTACTCCATCGTTTCCACATTTCTCTTCATTGAAAATTGAATGCTTGGAGCTAATGTGTTCCATACTTTGCATATAGGTTCTCTTTGTCTCTAGCTCTTGTTTCTTTTTCTTATAATGACTCTAAACTTCGTTACTCCTTCTGAAAATTTCCATTTATGTTGAATATTACCTTTCTCCATCTCTATTTTTGCCAAATTGGTGTACTCCACAAATGAGAAGACAATAGGAGAATTTATGAGGGTATATTAAACCAGTATACCACGGATCGATTTGCTATTGCTTCAAACCAGTATACCACGGATCGAATGCAAACCGATGAAGCCACTTTTAAAAACAAACCGGTCCGAGGTCCGATCGATCTGCCTCCAAGACGGACCAATCTGCATGAGATAAAATCGAACAGATCGTGTTGAGATTTTTTAGGGCCGGGTTCTCTTATTTAAACCAACTTCGGGGAGTTGTTTTCCAAGACTTTCATAGACGATTTTAAGAGTCCTAAATACTCTAATTCTTCACCTTTTTGAGTCCCAAGACTCATGTTTTGATTCACACAACTTTTCATACCTTTGTGAATCATTTGCAACCCAAGAACACAACTTTGATTTATTCAACCCTTGTGGAGAAGCCATCTCTCTTCTTCATTGCTGACCACCTGGAGTTCCTGCGGGAGATTCCAACCGACACGATTTCTAGACGTTGCTTTGAAGGTTTGATAACGACACCGTGCGTTACACTTGTGGGCGATTATCAGGTTGTATGTAAGTCAATGGTCTTGTAAATTCTTCAAAGTTCTAGAAATAAAAGGTTTTGCCCTTCGGGGATTTTTCCTTAACTTTGAATCACATGCTTCATCTATTTATGGTTTGACACGCGCACATACATAGATGCATGTTTAAGGGTCGATTTACTTTGGTTTATATTAACTCTAATTAAATAAGTGTGCCAAATTAGAAAGTTGTGAATTTAATCAATTATCACACAGTCGCGTTTTTTCAAATTGGTATTAGAGCAGGGTGCGCTAATTTATCGCGTATTCCTATTTTCCGCAAAATCGTGTGATATGGATTTTTTTTGAAAAATCAGTTTTCTGAAAAAGAGTAATTTTTCCTATGGAGCACTTATATAATCAGATGCCTATTTTTAACGGGTCTAATTATGCCTACTGGAAAGCTCGTATGGAATCGATTTTAAAATCTATTGACGAGCGTGTTTGGTTGCTTTGCGAAAATGGTTGGACTCCTCCCACGGTCACTGTTAATAACATCACGACTTTAAAACCCGTGTCATCCTGGACTAAAGATGATTATAAATTGTCCAATTTTAATTCCTGTGGAGCTGTCTCTCCTGACGAGTTTCGCCTAATTATGACGTGCACCACGTCTAAGGAGGCTTGGGATGTTTTGAAACTGACACATAAGGGTACGAACGCGGTTAAAGAATAAAAATTACAAAATTTGGCCACCCAATTTGAAACTATCACCATGTCTGATCTGAATGCTTTGATGATTTTTATGCACGTTTGTCGGACATTGTTAACACAAGTTTTAATTTGGGTGAGGTGATTGATAACACGCGTGTCGTTAAAAATATTTTGAGATCTCTCCCAAAACGCTTTATTCCCAAAGTCACTGTAAATTTGAAATCACTTAAGTTGGAAGAACTTGTAGGAGATCTTCAAACCTGTGAGATTGACATGTTTCCCCAAACCATTATGGTTAAGGATAATGACATTACTTTAAAGACTCATTTTAAGAAAAAGAAAGAAAAAGTTTGTGAGTCCGATTCTGAGGGAGATTTTGATTTTAATCATATAACCTTGTTTGCAAATTTTTTTAAAAAGTTTCTCAAAATGAATAAAGAAAATTCTTCCAATAAAAAGAAATCTTTTGAGTCAAATAAAAAGAAAGTGGAGGCCAAAGATAGTGATAAGGAATATGATATCAGGTTCTTTGAGTGTGGGGGAAAAGGGAACATAGCTAGAGAATGTCCTACTAGGATAAGGACAAAGGGCAAAAAAACTGCTATGCCCGCCACTCTTAGTGATAGTGAGGGCGATGAGGGTGATGAGAGAGATGAGTCCGATAAAGGTTTAGCGCATGGTATGGTTGTCGCTGTTTCTAGTCGTGTGAGCAAACCCACTTTATCTCACGAGAGAGATGATAGTGATTTGTTTTCATCAAGTGAGGGAGAAAGCAAAAGTGAGAGTGGAGATGAAAGTGAGCTCCAAAAAACTTTTAGAGATTTGTACACCGAGACCTTGAAAACAAAGAAGTATAATCGAGATTTAGGTCGTCGGGTTTTAGATTTGGAGAGAGAGACGGAGGTTTTGAGAAAGGAAAAGTGTGATTTGACCGACACATTGACTAGTCTGACGACACGTGTATCCGAATTTGATAGTGATATCGAACGTGCTAGGGAGGTCAAAGTCAATTTTGAGAATGCACCTAAGAAGGTTGAAAGGTGGTTCTTAAAGGTAAAGGTGAGAAGTTAGGAATAAGTCATGACGGTGCTTCTACTTACCAATTAGCACCCGAGCCGGTTCCCACTTTAGTGTTTGATTCACGTATGTCTCACCCTAACCCACCTAGGCATCCCATTCCTATTAGGAGAGTGCATCCTAGAGTTTTTGAGAGAGGTGTTCCTAGGCCTATTTATGTTTGCTCACATTGTAAGAGGAGAGGACACCTTATGGAATTTTTCTTTAAGTTGGGGTATGTGTCACATTTTGCTTCTACACGTGTTTCTGACACACATGCACCCACACATGATACTTTACATGCTCCCGGAGACTACATGAGAAAGTTTGCACATTTAGGTGAGCAAGTTAAGTTTTTGGTCAAATCTTCACAAGATTTGATGGAGGTTTTTCATATGTTGTCACCACCTTTGGAAAATCCCTCCGCACCTAATGATTGAGGTTTGACTTGTTTACTAGCATTGGGTGATTTTCATGATGACATTGTTTGCCTATTTCTAGTATGTATCACTTTTGTATGTTTTATTTTTTTTGAAAAATTTTGAAAAATACAAAAAGTTTTTATAAAATTTTGAGAAAATCCAAAAAGATTATTTGCACCGTTTATGGATGGACACTTAGGATGACCAAGTCACAACATTATTCCATTATTTTTCATGTGACTATTTTATAAGTGTTTTGAGACAACATGTCAATTCATCCTTGTGCTTTATAATGTTTGGAGTCATTAAGATGTAATTAAGTGTTACTTCCTACATGTTTGACTCATGTTTCCTTTATTGCACACATGCACGAATTTGTTTGATTATTGTGCTTGTCTTATCACATGTTGGTTGGGTGTTTTCACTTCAATCATGTCCTTAAAACAAACCAAGCATGATAAAATTTTGATAAGGAAATTATGCATATAAAAACCATTTTGTGAGTCTGTGTGCTTTGTTTGAAAACGGGGAAGGGCTACGAAAGGTTCATTTTGCCTTTGCGAATACTAAGCCAACGTTATATTGGACCTAAAAAATGGAGGAATTTTATTATCCGAGGTCCAAAGAGGTTAAAATAGCCCCGGAAAAATCGAATGGCAATAAAAAGAAATACATGACAAATTAAGGGCCATTTAGGTTTTTGCATTAATTCTCCAAAGTTTGAGAATTTAGATTACCTCTAAAAGAAAATACCTACGGGGGAGTTTGGTTGGAGAATTTCAAACGGGTTTGCACGTCCTTGAAAATCTTGAAAAGGTGTTAAATAGTTTTAGACGTTATTGGTGTGGAAATCATTTAGACATTGATTTGTTGATTTGCATAAGACGATGTCATCTAAATTCAACAATCTTTTCACCTAAGGATACTTTTAATGCTCATTCGTTAGGGGTACACTTATGCATCGTGCACATATGATTGATTGAGTTGATTTACCCATCGAATGTGTTCACACCCATTCATTCCATTTCCATGACTTGGTTGTTTGAGTCCAAATCCATGGTGTGATTTTTGTAGCATATTTTTTTTAAATGTATCTTATATTTGTATGAAAAATTGAAAAATCAAAAATAGTTTGTGCATTTGTTTCTAAGCATCTCCTTGTAACATGCACGTTTGCCATTTCATGGATGCCTTGGTTTGAATACCGTGACACCCTATCTTTGCTTGATTGAGTTATTCTTCTCATTTGTCTATTTGGGGACATCATAAAAAGGGGGAGAAAGAATTATCCGATCTGATTGTGGGGGAAGTTTTGAGTTTTGAGTGTTTTTCATACATTGGTATATATGTTTATCTCATTTCAAACTCGATACGTCACTTGGTATTTTGCTTTATCTCATGTGTGTAGGTACGTCTTTGATGATCTCTGACTTGCACACCCTAATGAGAAAAGCGTTGAGATTCCTGAAGATTCGAAGAACAAACGTTGAAGTCTTATTCATTTGCATCTTTTCAGTATTGGGTTCATGGAAGGATAGATTTGTATAGGCAATTTAATATTTAATAATTCGGATGTTTTTATGTTTGTACCGGTATAGACATAGGGGGAGATTTGTAAGGACATTTTATCTAGTTGTATGTCATACGCTGTTACACCGTTATAGAAATTCAAGATTACATCTACATCAACGGATCCGAATAAGCATCTTCAACATGGAATCAATTTTCTGCATATACTGGCCCGGTCCGCCCCATTCAAAAAGGAACCGATCCGCCCTTTTGGAAAAAGAATCGATCCGCCTCCGGACCGGTCCGCCTCAAGTCAGACCGATCCGCTATTGCTTCAAACCAGTATACCCCGGATCAAATGTAAACCAATGAAGCCACTTTTAAAAATGAACCGGTCCGAGGTCAGACCGATCCGCCTCCAAGCCGGACCGATCCGCCTGAGATAAAATCAAACAGATCGTGTTGAGATTTTTTAGGGCCAGGTTCTCTTATTTAAACCAACTTCAGGGAGTTGTTTTCCAAGACTTTCATAGACGATTTTAAGAGTCCTAAATACTCTAAGTCTTCACCTTTTTTAGTCCCAAGACTCATGTTTTGATTCACACAACTTTTCATACCTTTTTGAATCGTTTGCAACCCAAGAACACAACTTTGGTTTGTTCAACCCTCGTGGAGAAGCCGTCTCTCTTCTTCATTGCTGACCACTTGGAGTTCCTGCGGAAGATTCCAACCGACACTGTTTCTAGCCGTTACTTTGAAGGTTTGACAAAGAAACCGTGCGTTACACTTGTGGGTGATTATCAATTTGTATGTAAGTCAATGGTCTTGTAAATTCTTCAAAGTTCTAGAAATAAAAGGTTTTTCCCTTCGGTGATTTTTCCTTAACTTTGAATCGTATGCTTCATCTATTTATGGTTTGACACGCGCACACACATAGATGCATGTTTAAGGGTTGATTTACTTTGGTTTATATTAACTCTAATTAAATAAGTGTGACAAATTAGAAAGTTGTGAATTTAATCAATTATCACACAGTCGCATTTTTTCACTATGCCCAATTTTTTTAAAACTTTGACACTTTGTTATTTGAGACACAATGTGAATTCGATGGATGAATATTGTATATTTCGTATTATATGTGAATTTATTTGATGAATTTAGACTATTTGAATGTTATTGGACTATTTGTTGTTTGTTAAGCATGGTGAATAGTCCTATAAATAAAGGATATTGTGGTCCATTGTTTTAAAATTACACTTCGAAATTTTTGTGTTTCGCTATTATGTACTTTGAAAAATTGTCGCTGTTTCGCGATTACGTACTTTGGAAAATTTAGTCGTGCCTTCAGGCACGGGCATACGCTAGTACATATATATATATATTTCTTAGCTCTGCCTTGATCAGGGAGGAAAATGGAATTCAGAAGCCAGTTTATTATTCTAACAAAGCTTTCCAAGGAGCAGAAATAATGTATCCCAGACTGGAGAAATTAGCCTTGGCCTTAGTTGAGGCTAGCAGACGTATGAAGCCATATTTCTAAGCCCACACCATAGTGGTATACACTGACATGCCACTAAGATAAGATTTGCATAAGCCGAAGAAATTTGGAAGATTGACGTATTGGGTTGTGGAGTTGGGGGAATATGTCCTTGTGTACGAACCAAGGACTGTTTTAAAGGGCCAAGCTGTGGCTGATTTTATTGCAGAGCTCACTTATCCAGAGGTCCCCAATCAATAAGGGACTCTAGCCGAGCAACACACAGGAGACAGTAGACCTGCTGGACATATGCCCGACCAACTTCAAACAAGGGAAATTGTAGAAAAAGACCAACCAGAACTGCCTAGTGGAGTACAGGAGATGAAGAGGAAAGATGAGGAGGCAAAGGATAAAATCTTCCATCAAGGTATTCTGACAAACCAATCGTTTGATAATAATATCCCTATATGGAGTCTGTATGTTGACGGGTCATCTTATTCAACCGAATGTGGAGATAAAATCATTCTCAATACTCCAGACGAGCTAGACATAGAGTACGCTCTACGTTTCTAATTTCAAGCCTCCAATAATGAAGCAGAGTATGAAGCTATGATTATTGGTTTAAATCTATATAAATCACTGAACGCCAAGCAAGTTATGGTGTACAGTGATTCACAGTTAGTTATAAATCAACTGCTGAGATTATATGCAATGGAAGGATAACTGATGACTAGATAGTCAGGATTCTAATATTGGAGAACACCCGAGAAGATACACTTGCTCGGTTAGCTTCAGCAACCAGAACAGAGATATAAAGAACTATTCCTATTGAGCTACTTGCTAATAGGAACATTGATGAAGATCTGATGGCCAACTTTATTGCAGTTGATATGGGGCCATCTTGGATGGACCCCGTAAGAGCATATATTGAAGATGGGATTCTTCCAGCCAATCTACTTGAAGCTAAGAGACTGAAATACAAAGCTGCAATATATGTGATAGATGGTGGTGCGCTATACAAAAGATGATTAACTGTTGGTCTACAACAGTGTGTGCACCCAGCTGAAGTAAAGTATTTGATTGAAGAAGTCCTTGAAGGGTCCTGTGGAGCCCATGTAGCAGGAAGAACATTGTTACAAAGAATTCATATGCGAGGGTACTACTGGCCAACCATGTGAGCAGATTGAGTAGATTTTTCCAAGAAATGTGATAAGTGCTAGAGGTTTTCTAGTATACACAAAGTTCCACAAGTTCTCTTAACACAAATCACTTCACCCTGGCCTTTTTCTATATGGGGAATTGACTTGGTCGGGCCCGTACCAACCACTCGAAGAATTTCTAGTACATGGTTGTAGTTGTTGATTATTTTACAAAGTGGGTGGAGGCCAAACCATTGATTGATATGTCTTACAAAAAGGTTTATTAGTTCAAATGGAAAAGTATTATATGCAGGTATGGCTTACCTTATTCCTTTATAACTGATCATGACACACAGTTTGACAATGATGAATTTGCTTCTTATTGCGCCCATTGCAATGTCAAAATAATTCACTATGCTCCTGGCCAAATAGAGGTAAATAATAGAACTTTATTGAACGGTTGAATAAAAGGTTGGAAAATGTAAAAAGAAATTGCATCAATGAGCTGCATTCGGTCCTGTGGGCTTACCAAATAACTCTCAGGACAGCTACTGGAGAAACTCCCTACCTATTAGCATTTGGTACTGAAGCTGCAATCCCTGTTGAGCTAGGTTTACCTACGTATAGAGTTCTTAACTTTAATACCCCAGTTAGCGATTTGATGAGAAGATTAGATTTAGACATGGTAGAAAACGTTCGTGAAGATGTAGCTCTGAGAAATGCATCTTATCAATAAAAGACTGTACGTTTCTACAATAAGAGGGTCGTGCCGAGCAACTTAAAGGAGGGGGATAATGTTTTGAAGATGGTTAAGTTGGAAGACAATTGGCATGTGCCTTATCATATTGCTGCAGTTATTCGACCAGGCACATATCAGATTGAGACTTTGAAAGGGGAAGAATTCAAGAACTCATGGAATGCAGATCACTTGAAGAAATACTATTGGTAAATGTAGTTATGTTGTACTCAGTTCACTTCAATATTAATGAGAACATGACTTTCAGAATTTTTTTTTTTTCGGAGTAGTCGTGCTATGCACTTGTAACATTACGAAAACACCAACAAAGTTGGTCTGCATCAACAAAAACCACCAACAAAGTTGGTATCAACAAAGGCCACCAACAAAGTTGGTTGGTATCCACAAAGGCCACCAACAAAGTTGGTCTGCATCAACAAAAAACACCAATAAAGTTGGTCGGTATCCATAAAGGTCACCAACAAAGTTGGTCGGTAACATTATGAAGACACCAACAAAGTTGGTCGATATCCACAAAGGCCACCAATAAAGTTGGTCGATAACATTATGAAGACACGAACACAGTTGGTATGCATCAACAAAAACTAGTAACAAATAAGGCCACTAACAAAGTTGGTCGGCATCAATGAAGGCCACCAACAAAGTTGGTCGCCATCAATAAAACCACCAGTAAAGTTGGACGGTATCAAACATCTAAAACCATGCAAGGCAAAATCGTAAATCCCAAATGCTCGGTTAACGAAGACCCGGATGAAAAAAATTCATCTAAATTGGGCTAAAAGATGGACAAATGTTTCACTCACGCCTGGGGACCAAGGTAACTAATGAAATTACCATAAAATTCAAGAACATTAATAGAACCAGGGTGAAACATTGGTAATTGATATAAAACTTAGGATAATCCTAAGAATATCAATACAACCGGTGAAAAACTAGAGATTAACGAAACAATCTGATCCATTCATAGTCAAAGACTAGAAAAACATTCACAGACATTCAAAGATTAACTAAAAGTTGATCCATTCATAAAATAAGATTTTCATTAAAATCAAATGATTACATATTGTTGCTTAAACATGGAAAAATAAAATACAGAAGTTTATTCTATAGGACGCTTTCCTTTAGCCTTAAAGACAGGATCCATGTCAGCCGGAGGATCATCCAAAGTAAAAGGAGAAATGATGAAGTTAAAGCACTGAAGTATCTTGGTATTATTGCTACTAGGACGATCAAGCAAATGAGGAGGATGAATGATCTCAAGTTCATCATGCAGTTCGTAGTCCCCTAAGTACTTGGAAATCAAGAATTAAGGAATACGGTGAATAGGTACCCAGTTCACATCCAACTTAAATGGAGGATTATCAGGCTGCAGTAATCCCAGATCATACTAATCGAACATAGAGTCATTCCTATCCACTTCCAGCACAGTTAAAGTGTTTATCTAACCCCATTTGTACGACTCATTCTAGGCATGTTGAAGTGTATCGGTATAATGTCCCAAACCTTCATTATACCCACCCATATAGAATTATCTGGGCTGTTTATGAAATTCAAAAGTTAATCTATCAACTTATGATTACAGCTTCTTCAATACCCCATTCTTAGCCTCCTGTTGGGAAGATTGAGTAGATAATTGCTCAGATAAAGTCTCTAACTTTTTATACATCTCAGCAATAGCTCGGTCCTTTTCCTTTAACTATGCAGCTTGGTTAGAAAGGGTCTGTTGGGTCCTAAGTTCCTCTGTGGTTCCACAGCCAGCCCTATTTCTAGCTCGGGAAGAAGAAGAAGATTTAATGTTCTTCAAGGCCTCCAACTCATACCTGAAAGTAGCATTCTCAACTTCTAAAAAGGAATAACCTTCGTCAGTAACATCAATAGCAATTCCAGAAGTAGACATCAGACGATTTATTTCATCCCTCAAATTGTTATTCTCTTCTTCTAGAAGTTTGGCAATAGTTCTAGTTTCTTCAATCTCAAGTTTAGGAAGAAACTCCTTTTTATTATAAACGGAGACAAACTTATCAAAGCCCCAGCCTGAACTCAAACTTATATATTTCTTCTCATAGCTCTAGTGCAATAGCACAATGGATTCTTTATACTGTTCTTGAATCTATTCTATCATTTCATAATAGGCAACATTATTTTCTACTGCTCGATTAGGTAAGTGCATCAAATATTTATAAGATTCTTTAACTTGCTCTGTGGCATCAGCACTGAGCAACTAAATGATTTCTTCTTCGGACAACTCCATATGACCAACTTTGAAAAAAGAATTGCATTTCCTCAGTAGCTCGGTATCATGAGAAGATAGTTGTCAATCTTAGCAATAAACTAGCAAGAAGAAAATGGCCACCAATCAACAACAAATACGGAGAACACGTATAATCAACAAGAGATAAAAAAGGAACAAAAGGTTCTTTTATTGATAATAAAAAGTTCAAGTACAATCAAAACAAAGGAAAAAGAAACAACAAAAGTAAAAGAGAAAAATGTCAAACAACATTACACCTTATCCCTATCACTCTCAACCTTCTTGCTCTGCTCAGAAGAAGTGGCTGCAGGATGGAGTTGCTCGATTTATTTAGCTAGAGGAATGGAAGACTCGTGGAGTTCAGGTTGTTTGGCAGCAGACTCAACCACAACTGAAGACTCTTTAGAAAAAGCTTCATCTTCAACCTCATCCTCTATAGCTGGAGGAGGACCATGAATATACCTCTAAAATAAGTTTAGAGTCTCCACTTATGTTCAACTCTTAAAGGGCAGTAACCCAACCATTTCTGAAACACTTTTGTTTCACATACTCAATCTGAGCAGAAGCAGCATAAATGGATTTGTTCCAGCCCTTATCCTAACCAGCGTTAAAAGAGGCCTTTATAACGAATTTTCTCTTAGATTTGGCAGAGGGAAAAAGCTCCTTAGTAGCCTTTGCCCTGAACTCAGCTTCCTCTACCCTGCGCTCACTTTCCTCTGCCCTGCACTCAACTTTCTCTTTCTAGCACATAGCTTCCTCTTTTTGGTACCCATCTTCCTTGGCCATGCGCTCAGCTTCAAGGGCATTTGTATCAGGAGTTAGACGAGCAGTTTCAGCTGTCTTCAGTTTCTCAGCCCAAGTGCTCCTCTCAGTCTCTAAGGCCTGCTGAGATTCAAGTAGAGACTTCTTTAAACCAGACAAAGCTTCCTCCACCTCATTTGAGGAAGAAGAAGCCTTGATGGCATCATCCTTCCCCAGCATATTATTGAAGTTTACCAAAAACTATAAAATTTGAAGATCAACATGAATAAATAAGAGATATGAAAGACAACCAAACTAAGAAAAGGAAAATTGCTTAGTGATGCAAGGTTCAGAGTAGACAATTCAGAAACCCTTATTTTGGGGAGCTTGGTATCCACAATCCTATGGTATGGAAGAGTAATAGATTTGATTAACTTCCTGTCTAAACCATGAGTATAGGCTGATAGAGGAACATCATCAGAAGAAGGAAAATTGACCAATGACAGCTGATCGTCCATCTGGTAAATTTATTTCTCTACAACCCCTTTCCTAAGCCTCCTCAGAGGAACATCAACCTCTATAGGAGCTCCATCCTTGGTATCCATGTCTTTAGGAGTCGAATCCTTGGGGGTTGGTTCATTGGGATCTAGGGGCTTCGTAGCATCCCTAGGGGCTAGGGGATTCATAACATCCCCGGTTTTCTTCTCGGATCCTTCAATAGAAGATTGGGAGCCCGAAATAACACCACTGTAGAGGTCAGAAAACTTCCTCTTCTTCATAACTTCGTACAGAGGATTATCATAATCAACAACAGTCCCTGCATCAAGAACAATTACCAGAGAAAGAGAGGCAGCAGGTCTGGCAATAAAGGAGGAAATAGTATTTTTGTACTGGAACAGATAAGAAGCAAACCTAACGTTCTCATCAGCAACTACTTTGTTAAGTCCCTAGATAAACTTTAACTCTTTCAAATTTACTTCACTCTCTTTAGGGCACTTTCTTTTTTTTTCTCAACTGCAAATCAACTTATAAAACAATAGTCAGTATGACAGTTTATCAAACATAAACAGGGAAAATTTACTAAAACATAAAACAGCCTATTCCATTTCCAATGAGAAGACATCTAGGTCCTTGATATTTAGCACCTCCAACTAAAGGGACATGTTTCTAATTTTTTACAACTACCCCATGATCAAAATAATCCCTATTAGAATTAGGGAGATTAACTACCAAAGCTTTACTAATAGCCCTAGTTTTCAAATAAAAAGTGGTATCACTAGTTACCGACTTATAACAAAACATGATTTTTGAAATCCCTAAATGGGTTACATAAATTTGATTTAATCTATGAACTCCATTTACAACTCTCCGTGTGTTAGGAGCCACTCTTGTAGGTATAATGTTGAAATGTTGACAAAATTCCAAACACAAAGGATTGAGAGAAAAAGTGAAACCATATTCAGCAATAAAGATAAAAGGGAACCAAAATCATTAAAGAGAACGACGTTTGGGTTTACGGCGAATAATAAATGAAAAGACGAAGATACCCCATAAAAGTTCGCTGAAATTTGAAATATTTACGAAAATTGCCATTCACGCCCAAAATCAGCAATCGAGTGATAAAACTCACAAGTATGGAAGGTCTGCGGCTAAACCAAACAGCCCAAGCTACTTCCAAAGCATAATGTTACACACTTTCGCATCAACTCCAAGTATGAAATATTGGGGGCTTCTGTTGATACCAAAATTTACCATCCTACGTGGACCAATTACAAGCCTGTACGTGTCATCCTATATGGCACAAATCCAAGCCAGCATGATAAGAAAAGCCCGACTAATAAGGAAGCCCGACCAACATGGTTAACCTACCAACTGGAAAGCCTGATCAATAGTCGAGAATCCATTCTGTACATCCAACCAAGCGCTAGCAGTCTTACAGCTTGTATTTCCTGTGAAGCGACAACATTCATATAGTTAATTCTCATTACGTATTGATGTAAATGCCTAATAAATAAAGGCATTACATCCTTTCATATGACATCAATCAAGATCCCCCTTGGGCTATAAATACATTGTATCACCCTCATTGCAGGGGATCAGAAAACAAATCAAGGCAGTCAATACATAATAGTGGATGTACGCTATTTCATTGAGCCGAACCACTCTAAAAACCTCTTGTGTCTTGTTTGTTTTACTTAATTTTATCTGTGATCAAACAATTAGGCCTAGTCTAGTTTTTTGCATCAACAGATATATATATATATATAGATATAGATAGTATGTATTTATTTCTTCTAATATTGTATACTAATTTTTCAAACAATTACTTTTTAGATCTTATGTGGGAGTGGCGATAAAGTTTGAACATTTTGTTTTAAAAACCAATTGATATAGTGCACTGTAAATAAAATATTTAGACCGGCCAATTTTTTCTTTGTACAAATGCTTGAGATTTGATAAATTAAGATAATTTTTATAAATGGCAGTCATTTCACGGTATATATCAATTAATGTAGAATCATTTTTTCAATATATATAGACAGGCTTCTATACATACTAAGTTTGCACATTGTTTTTTTTTAAAGTAAAAAAAAATTGAGTTTATTTTTTTGTGTGATATTGAAATATTTTAAGAGACACATATAAAAAAATCACCTGAAAAATATTTATTTTTGCTATTTTTAAAAAATGGGTCAAACTTTCGTTGTTTTTAAGAACTTTAAAAAGTGTGAAAGTTTAACCGATTTTTTAAAAATGGCAAAAAAAATTAATTTGAGTTGAATTTTTTTATGTGTCCCTTCAAATTTTTAAATATCACATAAAAAATTTTATTCAAAAATATTTTTTTAAAATTTTAAAAAAATTATTGTGCGCGAGTACGTGTGCAAACTTGTTATGCATAAGAGTCTGCCCCCTCCCTCTATGTGTGTGTGTGTGTATATATATGTATAGGCCGATTCTAAGACAGATGTGAAGAGCGGGTGTGATGAGCGGGTGACTAAACAAACGCTAAGTTGGGTTGAAAAGTCAACTTCTTTTATACTCTCTCTCTCTCTCTACTTGCTTTAGCCGCACTAACAAAGGGTGGCAAACTCATTCCAAAATTTATCTCTCCTCACCTTCTTTGAGACCTATTTCACATCTTGTTCCAAATTTTGTTGGAGTTTTGTTATGGAAAGAATGAAATATATTAATTAACTTCTGCAAGGCATGTTCTTGGAACGCTTTCTTTTAGGCAAAATTTCTCCCAATCCAGTTGAGACAGAACCTGAACCGCGAATACACTATGGGTTTTATAGAATCTTCCTTCAGGATACAATGCAGTGTATGAATAGTTGTTTGATTCAAACTATGTACTGTTTGATCAAACCGAGAACACTGTAAATTTGTAACTTAATAATGCCAAAGTATAAAGGACGGAGAGAGGAGAAATTAGCAATTTTCGGTGTCCAAAACAGAGGTCTGGAACTCTTTTTATAGCCATTTATGTGACTGTTCTTCAGTAGTCACAGCTCTTCATGGAGTGACTCAGCAACCGTTGGATCGTGCCTGTTTGGAACAGCTGCGATCTAACGGTTCAGATTAGGCTTCCCATCGTAAGCGAATGGACATCCCCTACACGAAACGCTACGAGTTCATCTAACGGTTTAGATCAAGTCATTTCGTATTTTAAACCCTTTGATCGGATCATTTAATGACAACCGTTGATCTCTTTTACCTCGTCAAAACTTTAGGCTCCCACGCTCCAAGCGACGATGCGCACGTGCGAAGTGCCAAGTGCGCGTCAAAGCGCGCAATGCGACCTAAGTCGCCCAATCTCCCTTTCGCGCGCCACATGTCGCACTTATGCGAAAACTATGTACTGTTTGATCAAACTGAGAACACTCTGAATTTGTAACTTGATAATGCCAAAGTGTAGAGGATGGATAGAGGAGGAATTAAAAAATTTCGGTGTCCAAAACAGAGGTCTGGAACTCTTTTTATAGCCATTTCTGTGACTGTTCTTCAACAGTCACAGCTCTTCATGGAGTGACTCAGTAACCGTTGGATCGTGCCTGTTTGGAACAGCTGCGATCTAATGGTTCAGATTAGGCGTCCCATCATAAGCGAATGGACATCCCATACACGAAACGTTACGAGTTCATCTAACGGTTTAGATCAAGTCGTTTCGTATTTAAAACCCTTTGATCGGATCGTTTAATCACACCCGTTGATCTGTTTTACCTCGTCAAAACTTTAGACTCCCACGCTCCAAGCGACGATGCGCACGTGCTAAGTGCCAAGTGCGCGTCAAAGCGCGCAATGCGCCCTAAGTCGCCCTTTCGCGCGCCGCGTGTCGCGCTTACGCGCTTACGCGTGTCGCAATTGGAGGTGATTAAGCACCACCGCGATGCGTAGAATTATAGCCTCTTATTTGACTTGTCAACTAAGAATCTTAGTTGTCCTTTAGTTGATATACCACTACTTTTTGTAGTATTCTTCCAATGTGGGACAATATGGGATTTTGAGCACTCCCATATCTTTCACACCCATTTTCTCATGTTTGTACTTTCTAAAGTAAAACCAAAACTATGTTTAAAATAAAACACCTGTAATATAATAAAATATTAACAACTAAAAAATAAAATATCAATAAATATTGGAATTTATCCAACATTCCCCCACCAATTTCAATATACACAAGAGAGCAAAGCAAAAAGACAATAAATAACTTTTGGCATTATCGCTAAAATCTAGTACATAAATGAGAAGTGTCTTTTGGACTTGAACTTCCATATAGTGAAAATAATTCAAAGCTTCATCAAGGTGCTGTGGTGAACGTATCTTGAACCAAGGACCTTTTGAGACTAGCCGGAACTATCACACATACCGATTTCTGAGTTTATAAGTGTTCTTATAGCATGCACTTTTATGGCCTTGTGCTAATCCTGATTTCACGAACGCTTTAGGATCGGTCTTGATTTCATAGAAAGCGGCCACACTTTCGACACTCGAATAGGTAAATCAACTTTAGTGATTCTGCGAGTCACACTTATATGATTTATTAAGAAGTAACCTTCATCCTCTAACATGCAGAAAACCAACACTAGGCACATAGGAATGGAACTTCTTGTATAAATTCCTAGTGTTCCATAACTATAATTTAACTTATTTGTACCACATTGAACTCTATCTATATTTTCAAGATATGAGTTGGGTTCCCATTAAATATAGTTGTGTTATTTAATATACCTTAGTCCCATTCCTTTTGAGGTGATATATATCATCTCCCTAACAAGACCTTTAGTCAGAGGATCTACTAAATTCTTGTTCGTTTTAATATAGTCGACTGTAATTACTCCTTCGTTGAGTAATTTTCTTATAATTTGATGCCTTAGACTAATGTGTCTAGATTTTCCGTTGTATGTTTTGTTCGAAACTTTATAAATTGTGGCTTGGTTATCACAACTAATCATAATAGAAGGTGATGGATTTTTCCATAAAGGAATATCATACAACACATTTCTAAGCCATTCTGCTTCTTTACATGCATCTGATAGGGTTATAAATTCAGATTGCATTGTTGAATCTGATACACATGTTTGTTTCTTGGATCTCCAAGAGATAGCTGCTCCTCCTAGCGTAAAAATCCAACCAGTAGTTGACTTGGATTTTGATTCAAGATTATTCCAACTTGAATCACTGTATCCTTCTAAAACAGATGGATATCCTACATAATGTAAGCCATAATCCAAAGTCCTCTTCAGGTATCTAAGCACCCTAGAAATTGCATTCCAGTGCTCTTGTCCTGGATAACTTGTAAATCTACACAATACACTCACTGCATAAGCAATGTCTGGTCTAGTGCAATGCATGGCATACATTAGACTCCCAATAATACTAGCATATTTAAGTTGGTCCATAGCACGCCTAGTATTTTTCATTAATTTGATGCTAGGATCCACTGGTGTAGCAGCTGGCTTAAGTTCAAAATGATTATATCTTTTTAGAACTTTTTCTATATAATGAGATTGAGATAACGCTAAAGAATTATCCTTTCTCACAATTTTGATTCCTAAAATCACATTAGCTTCTCCAAGATCTTTCATATCAAATTTTGATGAAAGAAACCTTTTGGTTTCTTCAACATATTTGAGATTAGACCCAAATATTAACATGTCATCCACATATAAGCAAATAATAACACCAACACCATTTTCAAATTTACTATATATACATTTTTCAGCATCATTAACTTTATATCCATGGGATATACCAATATTATTAAACTTCTCATGCCATTGCATAGGAGCTTGTTTAAGGCCATACAGATATTTACACACTTTCTTTTCTTGGTCAGGCAAAACAAACCCTTCGGGTTGTTCCATGTAAATCTCTTCTTCTAAATCACCATTTAAAAATGCAGTTTTAACATCCATTTGATGAATAACTAAATTATGAATAGAAGCAAGACATATTAATATCCTAATGGAAGTGATTCTAGCAACAGGAGCATATGTATCAAAGTAATCAATTCCATGTTTTTGCTTATAGCCTTTAGCAACTAGTCTTGCCTTAAATTTATTTATAGAACCATTCGGATTTAATTTTATTTTAAATATCCATTTGCACCCAATAGGTTTAGCCCCGGGGGGAAGATCGGAAATAACCCAAGTTTGATTTGACAAAATTGAGTTCATTTCATCATTTATTGCTTCTTTCCAAAAGACAGCATCCCTAGATGTTACCGCTTCATGAAATGTGGTCGGTTCATCTTCTACATTAAGAACAAATTTAGTTTTATTCTTAGTCTCATTTAAATCCCCTTCAACTAAATAAATAACAAAGTCAGGACCAAATGTTTTTTCAGTTCGTTGTCTTTTACTCCTTCGTGGTTAATCGTCATTCGTTGTTTCTGAAGAAGATATAGGTTGTGAATTTTCTTCTAAATTTGAGGAGTCAACAGTCGGATTATTATTTTCTAAACCTTGATTCAAAGTACTAAACTTTGTTAGATGTTCAAAAAATTGCACATCTACCGACTCAATGATTTCTTGAGTTTCAAGGTTTAAAAATATATAAGTCGTACTGTTACTAGAATATCCAATAAAAACACATTTGTAAGTCCTATTTTCTAGTTTAGGTCTTTTAGGTTCGGGTTTTCTTACATAAGCAAGACATCCCCAAACTTTAAGACGTCTAAGATTAGGCTTACGATTAAACCATAGTTCATATGGTGTAATATCCTTGTTTTTCAATGGAACTCTATTTAAAATATAACATGCGGATAAAACCGCTTCTCCCCACATCGATAAAGGTAAACCAGAACTGATTAACATTGAATTTATCATTTCAACTAAAGTCCTATTTTTCCTTTCCGCCGTTCCATTTTGTTGTGGCGTATATGGCGCCGTAACTTGATGGATTATCCCATGAGTATTACAAAATTGTATAAACTCACTCGGGTAATATTCACCACCCCTATCGGATCGTAGGACTTTAATTTTTCGATTTTGTTGAGTTTCAACTTCTGCTTTAAAAATTAGGAATTTCTCAAAAACTTCATATTTACTTTTAAGTAAATATGTATATGCATACTTAGAGTAATCATCAATGAAAGTTTAGAAATATTTATTTCCACCACGAGTCATATTACTCTTCATATCACATACATCACTATGAATAAGATCAAGCATTTCGGATTTCCTCTCAACAGATTTGAACGACTTTCTAGTTATCTTCGATTGAGCAGAAATTTCACATTTATAAAGGTTATCAAATTTACAATCCGAGATTAAGCCGAGATTAGTCATATTTTTTATACTTCTATAATTCACATGACCTAATCTACTATGCCATAAAGAAATAGACTCAACCATATAAGTAGAACTAATATCATTGATTACATTAATTTTGATCATGACGTTACAAGAGTACCCTTTGCCAATAAATTGGCCATTCTTTGACAATACAAACTTATCAGACTCATACACTAGTTTGAAACGTCTCTTATTGAGAAGGTCCCCAGACACAAGATTTTTACACATATCAGGTACATGAAGTACATCAATTAGAGTAAGTGTCTTTCCAGAAGTTAGCTTCAATTCCACTGTGCCTTTTCCAACTACATTAGTGCGAAGATTATTTTCCATCTTCACTTCTTTTCCATCAATTTCTTGATATGTTTTGAATGAAATGAGGTCTTTGCATATGTGGACAGTTGCACCGGTATCTAGCCACCATCCACTTTCATTATCAATTGAATTTGCTTCGCAAACAGTAGCAATAAGATCTTCAACATTGTTGGTTTCCTTCGACCCTTGTTTTTCCTTAAATGCCTTCTTTTTAAGACGACATTCTCGAGAATAATGGCCCGGCTTGTCACAGAAGAAACATTTTCAGTTCTTTTTCTTATTTGCACCTTGATTCTTGAATTTGGAATCATTCTTTGCTTTAAATTTTGAGTCTTTGGTAATCTTGAATTTTTTATCCTCAACCATATTAGCTTTTGAATGACCCTCACTTTGTTCATCCTTCTTTTCTCGAATACGAGTATCATCTTCAATACGAAGGTGACGAAGAAGGGATTCCACAGTATAAGTCTTTTCATCATGATTAATTTTCTTCTTAAATCCATTCCAAGAGGATGGAAGTTTTGAAACAATCACCCCTACTTGAAATTCATCTTGAATATTAATACCAGCGGCTTTAAGGTCACCAACAATTAACGACAGATTTATCATTATTCATTCTAAAATTCATATAGTTTGAAATTAGAAACTTACTATTGCTCGCTTCCTCGTTTTGATACTTTGTCTCCAAAGCCTTCCATAATTCCTTTGCCATCGGAATCATTCGATGAGCGCTATAAACAGTTTGAGACAAATCATTGAGGATGTGTCCTCGACACATAAATTAGTCTTCTTTCCTCTTCACACGTTTTTGCTTTATTTCTTCGGTGTCTTCGGGTGTGGGCTCGAGAATTTGTTCAAGGTTATCATCTAGAATGTATGCAAGTTTTAGTGATGTGAGGAATAACATAACTTTCTCTTGCCAACGGGTGAAATTTCCGCCATCAAAACGGTCGAGTAGGATTAAGTCTTGAGTCATGACTTGGATAGATTATGCCACAGTTCCTTCCATTTGAGTGGAGTAATAAGAATAAGAATTAATTTTTTGCCTAAAACTGTTGGAGTTTTGTTATGAAAAGAACGAAATATATTAATTAACTTCTGCAAGGCACGTTCTTGGAACGCTTTCTTTTAGGAAAAATTTCTCCCAATATGGTTGAGACAGAACCTGAACCGCGAGTACACTATGGGTTTTATGGAATCTGCCTTCAGGATACAATGCAGTGTATGAACAGTTGTTTAATTCAAACTATGTACTATTTGATCAAATTGAGAACACTCTAAATTTGTAACTTGATAATGCCGAAGTATAGAGGACGGAGAGAGGAGAAATTAGCAATTTTCGGTGTCCAAAACAGAGGTCTGGAACTCTTTTTATAGCCATTTCTGTGACTGTTTTTCAACAGTCACAGCTCTTCATGGAGTGACTCAGCAACCGTTGGATCGTGCCTTTTTGGAATAGCTGCGATCTAACGGTTCAGATTAGGCGTCCCATCGTAAGCGAATGGACATCCCCTACACGAAACGCTACAAGTTCATCTAACGGTTTAGATCAAGTCGTTTCGGATTTTAAACCCTTTGATCGGATCGTTTAATCAAAACCGTTGATCTGTTTTACCTCATCAAAACTTTAGGCTCCCACGCTCCAAGCGACGATGCGAAGTGGTAAGTGCGCGTCAAAGCGCGCAATGCGCCCTAAGTCGCCCTTTCGCACGCCGCGTGTCGCGATTGGTGGTGCTTAAGCACCACTGCGATGCATAGGATCATAGCCTCTTATTTGACTTGTCAACTAAGAATCTTAGTTGTCCTTTAGTTGATATACCACTACTTTTTGTAGTATTCTTCCAATGTGGGACAATATGGGATTTTGAGCACTCCCATATCTTTCACACCCATTTGCTCATGTTTCTACTTTCTAAATTAAAACCCAAACTATGTTTAAAATAAAACACCAATAATATTTTTCAACATAAAATGAAAGGACAATAACACTTTTCTTGGATCGTTTAAGATATACGCAATGGTCTTCTTCAATCATATCAAAACCAACAGAGGTAATGGCATGATGAAATCGAAAATACCATTGCCCCGACGACTGCTTGAGGGCATATATAGAACGTTTTAGGCGGAAAACTTTGCACTCTTGTCCTTTGGATATAAAACCCATGGGTTGATTCATATAAATATCTTCGTCGAGTTCTTCGTTGAGAAATGCAATCTTAACATCCATATGAAATAGTTCTAAATTCATTTGTGCGACAATAGCAAGGATAAGGCGGATAGAGGCAAACCTCACCACTAGGGAGAATGTCTCTTCATAGTCTACACCCTCTCGTTAGGTATAGCCTTTTGCCACAAGGCGTGCCATATACTTATCAATTGAACCATCCGCTTTACACTTGACTTTTAGAATCCACTTGTTCCCAACAGTCTTGTGTCCGGGTGGAAGGTCAACTAACTTCCAGACTTTGTTCTTAGCCATAGAGCTCAATTCTTCCTGCATAACAACCATCCACTCATCCTAGAACTTGAGGAAAGAACTTATACAAAAGAATTTGTCTCTTCCTCGTCTAAAGAAACGCTTAGGAAAGTATTCCCCTCAATCTCAAAATGACGACGTGGAATATTTCCTCGCCTACTGCGACGAATTTAAGAATCTTGAATATCTAGTGGTGGTGCACTCACACCTTCTGGAATGCTCCCACTAGGTTGAAGACCACTACTATCTTCAGCGATTATAAAAGGAGGAACTAATCCCCCAACTTTGCTTGAAGATGGTAAAATGTCTTCCTTGTTCTCTAACTCATAGAGTTCGAGATCCTCTTTTGCATTGCCAATGCTAGAAAAATCATTTTCAAAGAATTCGACATCATGTGACTCTATTTCAGTCATTCCTCCATCAGAGTGTTCAGCCTACATAATGTAGCCTTTTGAGATCTCAAAATATCTTATAAATATATGCTTTCGAGCTCTAGGGCCTAACTTCCCGAACTTATGGGAAGTTGTATGAACATAACCTGCTCTAGGGTCTTTCGCCTTTCCAGAGTTGATATGGGGTGGAGGAAACTGACTGAGAAGGCACTCTATTTAGTATGTAGGCAATAGTCAAAAGGGTATCCCCCCAAAAGGATATTGGGAGGTTAGCTTGCGCCATCATAGATCTAGTCATATCTATAAGAGTTTTATTCCTTTTCTCTCCAACACCATTTTGTTGCGGAGTGTGAGGAATAGTTAATTGTCTGCGTATCCCCTTTTCTTCACATGTTTCTTTGAACTGGTCTGATAAGTATCCGTGTCCTCTATCTGTATGAAAAGTTTTTAACCTTTTCGATTGCTGATTCTCAACCTCTGCTACATAGCATTTGAAACAATTCAAAGCTTCATAGAAGTGAGCGATCAGATAGACATGTCCAAATCGCGTATAATCATCTATAAATGTGAGAAAATAAGAGGCGCCATGATGTGCCTTTACACTCATAGGTCCACATATGTCTGACTGTACTAATTCTAGCGGTTGATTAGCTCTTAAAGCCTTACCAAAAGGCTTTCTACATGCTTTTCCTGCCAAACAAGGCTCACATATAGGTAGGTCAACCTTAGCGAGTGGGCCTAAAAGGCCTTCTCTAGCTAATCGGGCCATCCTATCTTTACCTATATGCCCAAGTCTATCATGCCAAGTAACTGAATCAACATTAACATTTGCAATATATGATAATGAAGGAGAAGAAACAGAATCAAATAAATCCAATTTAAACAAATTATTCCATAAAGATCCACGACCACAAATAATATTATCCAAAATAATATTCAAACCACAACTATTAAATGGATAATTATTGCCACACTCACCAACTTAGGGAGCAAGCACGGTCAACATGATCATTGTGTGAACTACGAAAGTTTTGGAGGCAATAATCATAAATAAAAATATTTAAATGCAATTAAATACTGAATTAAATGAACCACTGAAGGTGCATAAAATTTTCCAAAATATTAAAAATGCTCAAAAAGGGTCTAATTTTTCATCCACCAAGTCAGAAAAATTTTCTATAATTTTCTGTGATTTTCCAGTATTTATTAGACATTATTAAAGTGTCCAAAAATGCACTTTGATTAACTTTATTTTTTTTTTTTCATAAATAGAAAAAAATATTTTGACAACAAGGAAAAATAGGTTTTGACCTACTAATTCCAAAAATATTTTTTTCCGAATTTTATTTCATCATTAAAGCCTTCGTTTATTTAATTTAAAATTTAAAAAAAAAACACTTTTCATCGTCTTCTTCAACAAGAAATTTTTTCAGAAGGCCAACTTTGGAGAGCTATATCTCATTCGTTTTAAGTCCAAAAAAGGCATATGATATATGGTTGGAAAGCCCTTGCGACAAGGAACAATAATATGCAAAATATTAATTTTTCATCACGGCTAATTCCACTGTTTTTGGTCTTAAAGTTGGCGAAAAAAAATTCGGAAAAAATTAAAACATAACTAATTTTTTTAATTTTCTCTTAAACTACTTAACGGAATGCGACGAAACTTAACGTGCATAATCCTCACATGTGCAAAAACATATTCATGCAAAAATTTCGGATTAATACCCGCTGATTTTCAAAACGAATTTCAATGGGTATTAATGGAGTTTTTGTACAAAATTAAGATCCGACAATTTTTCAAGGGATCAAATAACTATGATGGCTCTCATACCAATGAAAGAAAATTTGACATTATATATACACGTAGCACATATTGATTTGAGGATTACCTTATTTGCGGAATATAAACCTCTGTCGAACACCGAAAAATCTGATACGCACTCTTGTTCTTCCTCCGTGTACGTTTTGCAGCTCATGAATGTCTGCGTTGACTACGAGAGTTGCCCCTTTGATCTTCACGATCACAAATCCAAGGTTCTTGGATAATGAACCAAGAGAGAGAGAGAGAGACCCACGAAATTTTGAAGAGAGAGAAAGTGCAGGAAGAGAGAGAAAATTAGATTAATACCAAATTGATCGTCTATTGATGCACACCCATATATATATATATATATTAGAAAAACATAAGAGTCCTAAACCAACTAAAGTTGGACTCCAATTATCTAATATATTTATCTAATATAATAATGAATTATCCGATACAAAATGGATAATTCATATTTATCGTTGGCGGATATCAGATTCGGGTAAAAACCCGACCTATATATTAACACAAACATACAAACATCTACACATATCCACCATCACCCAGGTAACACTTGCAACCCATCCAGAATAACAATCACCAGTTCATCCACGATCTGATAAAGAATCCTAAGGACAAACCAGATCATCAAGAAAGCACTCCACCCAAGAAGATAATTAATCGGATTAATTATAATGACTATGAAGTTGCACTAAATTTACACTGCAGATTGTTAAGCTAACTCAACAATTTGACTAAAATAACATTATAATTTTTTTTATTAAAACGAAATTATGATTTTTGTTTAAAGACACAACGATTTCTTATAAAATGATAAAATTATTTGTTTAGAGAGTCATAACAGGGTTGTTTTAGACAAAATAGCGATTTGTTTTTCTATTAAAATTCTAATATGTTATTAATTTTACAAAAAAAAAGTGAAATCTAGACTCACGTTCTTATTTTAATATTCACACATACATTAAAATACATGCGATATATATATATATATATATATATATATATATATATATATATATATATATATATGTTTTGTGCGGACCTAAAAATAGGTTTGTTTTTTGCGGATTTATTTTTCGTAAATACCAAAAGGAAAATTGAGTTCATTGTTTTTGTGTTTCTCTAAAAATTTAACTTAAAATAATATTTTAATATTTTATAAACTTTGGACAATGTTAGATATGTTTTGAAATTGTTTCAAATATATATATGTGACCATCTGTTAATGAATCTATGTGATGCAGACATGAAAAAAAAGATAGAGAACCAAAAGGTTCATTTACTCGGCATGGCAGGAGATAAACTAACTTATGATCACTCAAATGAAAATTCTGAAGATTTTCCTTTGATGGGGTTAAATCTCATACTTGAAGCTACACAACAGTTCTCCGAAGAAAACAAGTTTAGAGAAGGTGGATTCGATCCTGTGTACAAGGTAGTCATAGTTGCATTCTTTAATTTATTAGTCCCACAATCAAGGCCAATGGACAGGGTCTGCTCAATATTTTAGGAGTTTAAGTTATAGAGGATTTAGATTAAGGTTATGTACCACCTGCGAGTGCAAAAACAATCATAATAAGTAGTCCCAAGAAAGCAATTAAACGAAGAAAGTAAATCAATCACACGCACATCACACAATATACGTTGATGTTATTTCTTGAGGAGCATGAATGGTATGTTCATTACTTTGATATCCAAAAAGGGGGGGCTCGATTGATATTCGGGATTTCAGTCCTATAAGTTTGGATGGGAGTGCCTATAAAGTCCTTGCCAAAGTGCTATCAGTCACGATAAGGAAAATATGTGACCCTATTATTTTTTAATCTAAAAATGTTTTTGTCGATGGGAGGTAAATACTCGATGTTGTTTTGGGCGCCAATGAGTGTGTGGAATCTAGGCTGAGAAGTGGGGAGCTAGGTATCACATGAAATCTAGACATTGAGAAGGAAAGTGATAATGTTAACTAGAATTTCCTTTTGCACCTAATAAGGAGGATGGGGTTCGACAAGAGGTGGTGTCGTTTGATTAAAAGGTGCATTTCTAGTGTCAGATCCTTCGTTTTGATTAATGGGATTCCTGAGGGATTCTTTACTAGCTCTCGCAGGCTCCATTAAGAATATCTGTTATTGCCATTTATTTTCATTTTGGTGATGGAAGTGGTTAGCAAGATGGTGGGATGGGTTGGATTAACGGATTTATAATTGGGCGTTCGAGTACGAATTCAATTACGGTATCCCATTTCTGTTTTTTGATGATACAATTATCTTCTGCAAGGTAGGCATGACATGGATGCACGCTTCAAAATTTCTCCTCATTTTTTTGAGGTGGTGTTAGGACTTTGTATTAATGCGGGGAAATGTGATGTGATCCCAATCGGGGGAGACGAAAACATGGATGGTCTGGTAGGGATGCTAGGCAGCAGGATTGGCACTCTCCCCTCTACCCACCTCGTTTTACTAGTTAGGGATCAATTTAAGTCTTTAAAAATTTAGGACCCGATCTGGAGAGGATGGGAAGGAGGTTGGTGGATTGAAAAAATCGTTATTTATCTAAAGTTTGGAGCTAGACGTCGATTAATAGTACATTGTGTAGTTTTCCCACTTACTTCGTA